>CABHPP010159334.1:6585-26180 GCA_902168425.1 Peromyscus attwateri | reverse complement strand
CTGAAAATAAGCTTGAGGTGATGCTTGTCTCGGATCTTGGCGATAGCTGCGATTGTCTGTCTTAGTGATATTAACTCAATGAGAGGAGGAGCCTGTTACAAAGGTTAGATTAGCCCTTTTGACCTTCCCAGAAGATTGAGGGCACTAGGCTAAATAAAAACAATACTTAATTTTGAGAGCCTCGCTCATTCCCTAATGATATTGGAAATGAGTATCAGGCCAGACTGCAGGGACCAAGGGAACCCAGAGTGGAAATACTCTGTTCTATGGTTACTGGCTACCTCTGAGGCCCTTTCTATTTTTGTGAGGAGTGCTCCATCCACCCAGTTAAGGTATGCACTAGAGCTAGGGGATATTTTCATCCCTTGCACCGGGAAGGATGTCAGTGGAATCTGTTTGCTAGTCTACCGGCATAGTCCCCTCTCTGGACAGGCTATAAAAGGAGATGGAGTCTGACGGCTCCTCTGGGATTTCCTTGACAAGTGGAAGAAACTTTGGAAATAGACTATGTGAAGAATGTCTGTGTCTGTGAAAGGAGGCCTGATTAGAATTTGGAGGGCTTTAGCTCTCAAATGTGTCGTCTAATGAAGATTGTTAAGTCTTTTCCATTAGGAGGATTGAGGGAGCAACCGATTATTTTCTGGGCTCTGTAACCATCCCTCTGGGGTGGCTGTAAAGACCTAATCTAAAGCCTGTTGAGTCTCTTAAGTTGATATGTTGAAGGGGGAGGTGGGAGGGATACTGAGACCCAAGGCAGGCTTGAGTAGAAGCTAAGCTTCCTGTTTGTTAATCTACTCAGCTTTTACCCAGAGAAGTGTCAAAGCGCTGCTTTGGGTGGATCTTGCAATGTAGTATACATAATGGCCACCTGAGTTCAAGGCCAGATAGCTTCTAGGAGGCCCAAACCATCAGGGGCATGTTTTATCGGTATTCTCAGCAGTGAGGATATATATGTCTTTCTTTCCAGATGGCTTCATGGGTGTGGGTCATGAGGGAAGCACAGGCCAAATCTGTATCAATATTCCCTCTGATTTCTGACCCTAAGAGCTGTCAGGGTCTTTAAGAACACAGTGATGGGAGTGGATGTTAATGGGCACCCAGGAACGGAAGTGTTCCAGTTTAAAAGGAACTTGTTGGGTAGGGTAGAGGTCTCCGGTGGTGACTGCGGGGAAGGTCTTTAAGGCTCTAGATGATTCTCACCATGATGGGACAGGGACTTGGTGTTGGGCGCAAGGGTTATAGAGTATTTAGAATCTCAGAAACTTGGAAGAGCCTGAAATGTGGGCATGGTGGCTCTGACTAGGGAAGGAACGGGGCACCTAGGCAGGATCATGAGGAATGAATGAAAAATACTTGCTTATCATACAGATTAAAGGGATGTACACCAGGTTGGTTGGTGTTTGCCATCAGTACCAGTAAGAGGGCAGAGGACTGGAAAGTCAAACTGGAGACAGTGGTAAGAGCTGGAAATTTGCCCCAGTGTCAGAGAGGAATGTGGTTTTTCTCCCCGTCACATACAGAGTTATCCAAGTGGCATCCACAGACCTTGAGAATGCAGGAGCCTGTACCACCCCAGAGCCATATACTCCTCAAAGGGAGATGGGTCTCCTTCCTTGTGGGGCTCCTCAGAGTCAAGGAACAGAATCAGGGGCATTCATCCTTCTTTGAGTTTGATCCCTCACTAGGGAAAGAGAGACAATTTCGCTTTCAAAGGGCCTCTACTTGGCAGATTGTACATGGCCGTGGGTGAGGCTTGTAGCCTGGTAGCCTTGGGCACTCTCAGATGAAATGTCCTGGCTAGCCACAACAACAGCAGGAGAAGGTCCTTTGATTGGAGGCTTAGGTTAGTCTCCTTAGACTACGTTGATAATAGATGGAGCCCTAAGATTTCCCGACGTGGGCAGGGAGCACTGCTGCCATTAAGTGGACCTGCCTCTTATCCCTTTCTTCCTCCAGGTTGACCTTTTTGGCCAAAGGTCTCCTCCCAATCATTAAAGAACTTGAAGGCCACGTATGTCTAAAGAGTAGAGGGTGGAATCTACAGCCGCTGGTCTAGTGTTTAACTCATATTTGGAGAGTCTTATCTTGTAAAACTATGGCCAGGATAGCTTGAGCCTCTGGACTCTCGGGATTAAGGCTGGTTTGTTTTCATAGAAGCTTCAGTTATTCCAGACTGAAAGGGGCAGTGTGCTCAGAAGCCCCTGCGTTGTCTCCCATCACGTAGAGCTAACAGCTGCAGTCCTGCCCTTCCCAGGATGGAGATGTGGCTCAGCGGGTGAGAGCGCTTGCTATGCAAGCACGAGATCAGAGTTCAGAGCCCCGGCACCCGTGGAAAAGTCGGTAAGGTTGTGCGTGAAAGTAACCCCAGTACTTGGTGGGAGGCAGGAACACAGATGGGAGGCTTGTTGGGGCTTGCTAGCCCCAACCACCACCCCCCCCCCCAAAAAAAAACTAGTGAGCACCAGGTTCAGTGAAAAACCCTGTTTCAATAAGGTGGAGAGTGATATAGAGAAACAGTGATACCCTCCTCAGGCCTCCACACACTCACACAGGCGCATGCACGTACCCATAGGTACACATTCACACCCACCCACATACACACATGCTCATCTCTCTCTCTGTCACACACACGGCCTTTTTCATATTTTTCAATAGATAGACAATACGTGTTTCTGTCATCCCTTCCTCTTTCATTCTCTACACCAGGGGCCCAATAGGACCAGCGGGACTCTGTGTCAGGCACAGTGACAGAGCCTGGCCAGGCCGTATTTGGGTTACAAGCATGAACCTCAACTGCCCAGGTGCTTGATAAAGACCAGATGCAGGACATTTTGTGCATCACATGGTCAGGATGATATTGATAACCCTGGTAGTCAAAGGCCTCAGTGGGCCTTTGGGTTTCTCTAGTGAAGGTGAATCCTGGCTAAATGATCCTAGGTTGAACTGCATTTGGGAAAAGTCAGACATGGAGAAGGGACTATGTACTCAGAGGGTGTCCAAGTTGTTAGCCACCTCCTGGAGAAGGGTGTTCTCCATGGGGAAGGGTTTGCTTTCAAAGGCTCTCTTAATTCCCTGTACACAGGCCCCAAGAGAGTGTGAACACAACTGCATAGGTGCCATTGGAGAAAGCTCTGTGGGTGGAAAAGAGAGAGGGGACAGGAGGAAGAGAGAGGTCAGAGCGGCAAAGTGGAAGCCGTTGTTGAGGTGTGGTTGAAAGCACCTGTTGAGAGCAGGTGTGGCTGGAGGCAGCAGACAAGCCAGACAATGAGCTTATAAAAGAAAGTGTGGCTGTCCATGGGCCTCTCGTGGCTGTCCACGGGCCTCTCATGGCTGTCCATGGGCCTCTCATGGCTGTCCATGGGCCTCTCGTGGCTGTACACGGGCCTCTCAGAGCAGGAAGTCTAGCTGGGAAGGAAAGCTGCAAGTGCAAGCGTCGTCAGCCACACATGCCTGTTCCCATCTGCTCTGTGGTGGTGAGTGACAGACATGAAACAGTGAGGTCAGAAGAATGAAGGGGTCCTCACAATATGTGTGGACTCATGCCAAACAAGCTGTCACTGTCCCCATATCACACCGTTGAGATGGGGGTCCCAAAAGGAAGAAAAGCAGCCCCTCGCCCTCGAATAATAAACCAACCAAAATGAACTCCTTAGCTCATGCCTTAATGGGTGGCAGCTATCTGAAGTCTCACCCCAGAAGCCTTTGGATCTCAGAGATTTTCAGGTGCCCATTGGCCAATTTGCCAACCACCATAAGCCTCAGAGTGAAGAAGCAAGCGAGAGGGTGGGGGAGGTTCCCTGGCTGAGCCACCGAAATATCCTGCCAGGAAAGGAAGCCCAAGGTTCAGGGTGAAAGTGTTTACCAGACCAGAACCAACAGAAAAGTTTTAACAAAGAGCATATACTGTAGACAGGAACACAGCAGCCAAGTTCTGCGAGACAGATCACTCCCCTAAGGGACAATGGGGCTCTTTAATGGCAGTTAAGAGAAGTTATTCGGCCTTTTCTCATGGGCTATTTGTCTCATGAGTCATATCTGAGTAGATAAGAGGTGGGCAGCTCATTATCTTGTTAGGTAGTAAATTTTATAACCCCATTTGTCCTTCCTGGCCATTTATGGAGAAGCACCAAGAATCATTAGGAGAATGGTTGTAATTGTTTATATAAAATATCACAAGTCCACTGGGCCTGGCTGCAAGTAGTTAGAGTCTTATTATTAGACAGTGGAGGATTTTGCCTTTTTTTTCTGCCCTTTATTTTTGGCTTTTTGATCTCTCTGCTGGGGAAAAGGCACCCTGTGGGGCTTAGATATATCTACCTGCGGCCTCGGCCCACTGTCAACACCACACCCTGATGTACCCCTTCTCTCGTGTGTACCCCACCGACGCCCTTCCATAATGTTGGAAAGGAAAACAATTGTGCCCTCAAGGGCCAACTCTGATTAGCGTTAGATGTTCGGGTCATTGTGTTAAGGATCGTGGGGATGGATCTAAACTTACTAGTTAAGGTCTGCAATTGATTAGCTATGCCTTCCATAGATGACAGGGGAAGGGCATGAAAGACAGTATGTGGGAGAGAGTGTGGGAATGTCGCCATCAGAGAAGTGCCCACAGCAATGACCCAGGACAGTTTGCTTCCAACGGTGATGTTTATTTTTGTAATTTTTTGTTATTCTTTTTGATGGATGAAATAATTTACGCTCTCTTTTAAAAAGTCACAAGCCAAATGATTTCATGTGAAGGGCTCTAGCTAGCTATGAAACTCCTACATTGCAGGAATAAAATTCAAAACAACTTGTTTGTACCTGGCTTTATAACTGACCAGCTATGTGGCCCAGGTAAGACCCTTCTCTCTGAGCCTCGGTTTCTTTCCACCATTGCCTAGACTCAAGGTCACTTGGTTATGGAAGAATTGGTCACTCCAAGCAATTTAATTAGGTTGGAAAATATTTATCAAATATATTTCACATGTGTTGCAACTATGGGTATAAAATTCTACTATGAGTTGATGTGGTGTGTGATTATAATCTCAGGGCACAGAAGGCTAAGGCAAGAAGACTAAATTTAGGGCCAGCCTGAGCTACATAAAAACTCTGCCGCAGCCTGAACTCCAAAAGACATAACCTAGAATACTTTGTGAAATGCAATGAGAGAGAATTCAGAGAATGGATAGATCTATACGACCAAAATAAGCCGAGGGGAGTTTCATGGATGATGTAGAACACAAACAAGACAAGGTGGGGAGAGGAGCCTAGGTGTGGAGGTGGAGGAAACTCTGGGAAGCAGTGAAGAGCTAGCCTGTCATGGAAGAACCTGTGTTAGAAGGAAAAAACAGAAGGCTGGATAATGAAACTTGCCCGATTACAGAATATCTACGAAGCCAGGCGGAGGCGCTGGGGCATTGTGGAGCCATATAGATTATTGAGTAAGAAAGTGAAATTTAAAACATGGTTTTAGTTGGAATACAGAACGGATTAGAAGAAGACAGATCAACCTCAGAAAAACCGGCATTGCTAACCCACAGTTCTGAGGGTGTAGACCAGACAAGAAGAGAGTGCAATGTCATTTTGAAGGGAAATGAGGTGAGAATTACCTAAGTTATAGTTGCCCTTTGACTCTCTAATCTCATTTACAAGATTCTCATAAGATTTCATGAGTTTAAATGAAATATCAGTTCATTTATATGTATTAATATCTTCCCTATGGGGTGAGACAAAAGCACCAAAAAAAATCAAAATTTAGGTGGATCCATTGGCCAACTAATGAACTGTATGATGGGAAAGAGCAGTTCGAAGCATCAACTATTAATAGAGTACTTATCTCATGGCTACAAAGAATCATACTCTACATTTATAAAAAATGGACCATCGGTAATGTGTTAAGAAGCTGGCGTCCCAAATAATAAAGTGTCCTCGTGAACCAAATCCTCCTCATCCATCTGCCTTTCAGGCCACTGCCCAGTCCAGCAGTATTGGGAAGATTTAGGAAGGTGTTTTCTTGAGAAAAGGCAAGAAATCACTAAAAGAATATTGGATTTTAGAATACCGTTAGTTGACCGTGGCATTCAAAAGCACAGTGGAGCTGATTGAGTGAAAATAAAACCCCTATAGGATGCAAGGATTCAGGAAACAAATCTTAAACACAAAACACAAGGCAGAGCCAGTGTCTACTCTTGCCTCTGCAAAGAGTTTGGCCACAGGCAAGTCACTCCATTCCTCCAAGCTGGTAAAATGAGAGGATCCAACTAAAGAATCTCAAATTTTTAATTTTTCTTTTCTAGTTCTAACATTCAAGGCCTTGATAGTGTATAGAATAATCTTTGAAAACATTAACTTTAGTTTACACAGCTTCAAAGGAAAAAAAGCACCACCACCTATACCACCCTGACTATTTACCCGATGACTCCAAGTCACCATATTACAGTGGTGCTCACACATCATTGTTACAGCACTGTTCACAACAGGTATGTTGTAAGTAGCTATCAGCAGAGGAATGGATAAAGAAAATGTGAGATATAAATAGATAGATAGATAGATAGATAGATAGATAGATCCATATATGTATATGTATGTATGTATATATATAGTCATAATGAAGAATAAATTATGTTGTTTATAGAAAAATAGATGCAACTACATATAATCATGTTAAGAAAATTTCATCTATTTCAGAAAGACAAATATTACATATTCTCTCTCCTTTGTTCCTAGACTTTATAAATCCACAAGAATCATATATGTATAGATGATGTGAAAATAGAAAAGAAACCATCTAGAAGAAGAAAGGGGGTCATGGAAGGTGGTGGTGAGAAGGAATAGGGTGGGTAGGAGTATATGAGGAAGAGAATATGTTCAAATCATGTTATCTGCCTAAAAATGACCTTGCATAAGCCAGCGTAATAAAAGTTGTAAGGTAAGAAGGAGGTGGGGAGATGGGACAACATTAAGAGCACCTCCTGCTCTCCCAGAGGACCTGAGTTTGGTTCCCAGCACTCACATGAGGTGACTCTCAACTGCCGGTAACTCCAGCTCCAGGGTATCTAACACCCTCCTCTGACCTCCATGACACACACACACAGGTAGAAGACACTCAGTATACAGAGAAATCATTTTAAAAAGAAAAGAAAAAAGTCATCTCATTTAGCACTCAGAAGCCTCCCCCTGCCCAGCTCAGATTGAGAGAGAGAGAAAGAGAGAGAGAGAGAGAGAGAGAGAATCTCTGGCAATGAAAAGTCATAGCACAAAGCTCAACATGGGGAGACATCTGACCAAATGGTAACCAAAGGGTAACCAGTAATGGACAACCCCAAGTTGTTTGTGATATGATGCCTCAGAACCAGTCACTCTGGCACTCTACCTGGGGTACTGCCTGGAGTGTACTGGCTGTGAAGAAGAGTGTGAGAGCCAGGGAGCTGGGGAGAACAAGTGGTTCACGATGGTGAACACTCAGGTGCTCCTCATGATGGACATTGTGAGCATCAATAGGCAGCATCAATCCACTTCCAGGAGAAAGTAAAACTGCTTCAAACCCAAGGGAGGCAGCTTGTGGAGGTATATACAGGCATGGCCACCATGAGCTGATTTTACAGGCATGGGCCATGGTGGCCTGATTTTTAAAAAGACACATGAAATGAATTTTCCTCTTTGAAAAAATATCAAATTTGATTTGAGTTTTTTTGAGGAGTGGGGGTTGGCTCCCTCAAAGAAATTTCAATAAGCTGAAAGTTTTATTTCATAGGCAAGCTCTTCTACAAAATCTTTGTTCCCGCTGATCATTTTAATGGTGGATGTTTCTCTGCATTAGGTATCTTTAGAGGTATGAGAACTCTGAGTGTCAGTGAAGTTTTGCCTTCTAAAACATGAGGTGGTAGTCACCCTTGAGGACATGGACCATGTCCCTAGAATGATCCTAAACAGCCCTTGAATGAAGCTGCGTGCATTGGGATGTTTAATAAAGCTGGTTAGGGGAGGTAAGAGCAACAGTTCCTATCCCAGGCTGCATACCCAGGAGTTACTCACCTGCTGGTAGTGACACACAGGTGTCACCAAAGACACCGCTTCCCAGCCACATGCCCCAGAACGTTTGCAGCTGTGCTGATGGGGCATGCTCCTGCACCTCTATGCAAACAGGGGCATGGTGATCAGAGCCTCTGAGCCCAGTCTCTGTTCACTACACCGTGACACCTAAGTAATGAAGAAGACACTCAATGCAAACCTCTGGTCTCTATGCACAGATGCATGTGCACTCACATACACATGCACATACGCATGAATACATGCACACATAAACACACCCAAAAATGTTCCATGCCCTGGTATAGCCGTTTGTTCTTTGCTCTGTCATTCAGAAATTAAAATGCATAGGATGATCATCACTTGTTAATTTATTTAACAACATTCTGAGCACCTACCATCCATCTACCAGATGTGTGATAGATGGTGGCAGTGTTGGAGGAAATCAAGTGTCTCGCCAGTCAAGGACTCTGCTTAAGGCCCAGCTCGGTAAGAGTCTGTGCAAGCAGGTGGGAAATTGTAGCTGTTCCCTGAGGAGAAGGGACCATCCTGCCTGGAGCAGAGGAGTCCAGTGCCATCAGCGGGAAGTGCCCTCCTGAGGACGCATCTGATGTGTGGACAGCTACAATTTCTTCCAGAGTGTTTCATAAGCGTTATCTGATTCTGTTAGAGTATAGGAAAGAAATGGGAGATTAGACTCCGAGATATCTGTCATCATTTACAGGTCAGGTTGAGAAGGTCGGCCCTCCAGGGGCTGTCTATTTCTTTCTGGAAGAATTACATCCTGCAATTAAGGAAAGTGTCAATGAGGTTACACACGATTTGCAAAATGCCAAGCAGAAAGTAATGACTTCTGCATCCCAGCCAGTGTTTCCATTTTTCCTTCTTTCTACTACACGGATGGTACATCTCATTCCTACAGCAGCAGACACCTGTGGTCTCAATGCTCTTGACAGTCCCGGAATCTGCTCAGAGCATTCTGAAAACACTTCCTAGGGGCTGAGAGTAATTCACACTCACTTTTGCTCTGAGTGTTTCCAAGCCTTTGGAAGTTGGTTGTTTCACTTTCAGGCTTCGCTGGAGCACTCCTTTCCATCTCTCACTCTCAGCTCTTGACTGTGGACCACAGGCTGCTCCTTCGTATCACCTATGTGAAAGGGGTACTTCTGGCTTTTGCTTTGTTGTGATCGGGCCATCAACTCTATTAGACACAGTAATAGGTGGCCCTGACCCACTTTCCCGACTCTGCCCCAGTACAGAATCTGAGTTACTAAACACAAGAATCCAGGTCGTCGTGGACTCTGCCTGGTGGATGAGTTCAGCCTCAGTCCCACTAGGTATTCCCCAGCTACCCACCCTCAAAACCTCTATCCACATCTACGTCCATTCCTCTGGTTGTTTAGCTTCTAAAACTGAGCATCTTAAGAAAAAACTGTCCTTTTCATATGTTGCCTTAGTTTATTAAACAGATGCATCCTCTTTGTATGTATGAAAATAGCACAGGTTAGTGTGTGGCATACAAATATTCCTCCAGCATCAAGGAACATCACCCCCTGTTCTCTAGCTTCTGGGTCTTCTTCTTCTTGGCTGCACAGCTTGGCTCTTGCAGATACAGACCAGGGAGCTTACTGACTTGTCTCTTCTTGCCCCTGGCTAGTTGGCAGTGGAGAGCAGTCACACGGAGCAGGCCAGTGGAAGGCAGAGGAGGGCTCAGAGACTGTGCTCCCAAGACGGAGAAGCGTGTTCCACATCGAGTGGTCATCCATCCGGAGGAGGAGCAAAGGTGTGTACGTTCTCTACCTCCCACCCAGGCCCCAGCTTCCTATCTCAAAGCAGGCAACAGTAATATCTACACAGTGGCAGTACCCACTACACAGGGGTCCTTTTAATAGATGACCATGGACCAAAGCCACAGGTTTCCCCGTTTCTGAACACCGTTGCCTGAGGGGGAAATAATCCAGAACAAATGTGATGGGCTTTAACAAAGGTCTCAATTTGCCTCTGGAATTACCTGCAACCCCTTTCCCAAAGATTCAAATTTAACCTATCAGGAATACAGCCTGGGCCAGCAACCAAATCTTTTAGAGCTCTTCAAGAGATTCAAATGTGCCACCAATTCCTAAAACACTGGTCATGCCACACATAGCCATAGTCATAGCCTCCGATCTCAGCACTCCAGAGGCTAAGGCAGGAGGATAGCCAGGTGGGCTATGTATGGAAACCCTCTCAAACCAAAGAATCCAAAGTCCACCGCTTCAGAAGGCTAATGAAAAGTTCCCACCATGACAGTGACCGGGGTGAGAGAGCCAACGTAGAGGAGAGTTGTGGAGAGGGGTCCTCCACAGGCCAGAAGGGGACCCCAGAAGGAGGCCAGAGCTGAGTGAAGGAGGATACCAGAAACTTGAACCTATAAACCGAGGTCAGGTTCTAGCAAATCGCGACGATCCTGGAGAGACAGTCCCCATCAGCGGAGGGACAGAGAAGCCTCTCAACAGGAAAGAGTGAGCTCTGACCCCACCACAGCGCCCCAGAGGAAGCCGAAGAGCCTTGGTTACACATGACCAGCTGGTTATACTGGGGCACTGCAGTGGGTAGAACAGACCCCTGCGTTGGTGCCCCCTGGGGTCACAGGCTCCCAGAAGCCATCTCAGTGCCTGACTGTCTTTCCATAATTTGTCCAGTTTCATCCATTTATACCTAAAGTCAGCCAAGTTAGAGCAAGGAACTTAGCGTGGTTATGGGGAATCCTGCAAGCAGAGAGAGAGCCGTGCAGGTCTTTGAGAGGGGTCCCTGTACATGGGGGCGCAGGGGAGTGCATCCCCGTTCAAAGAGGCCTGGGATGGGGAAGTCTGTGGGAATCACCGAAGCCTGGCAGGCTGCTCCAGACAGATGCAGAGGGTCAGAGGGTGGCTCGGAGGGGAGGCCACACATGCAAGCCTCAAGTTCAGGTACATTTTCTCTGTTTCCTACACTGGTGTTCGTGGTCCCTGCTTCTTCACAAGCAGGGGGACAGGGTGCCTTCCGGTACATCCCTTGTAGTTTTCCCTAAGGGAAACAGCCGACTGCAAACAGCAAGGCAGAACCCAGCCTGCCGTTCTCACACTTGACCACAGGAGGGCACCAGAGTACCAAGTCCAAAGTCCAAGCTTCGAAGGGCCTGATCTTTCCCAAGAGGACTTTGCTGAAAAGGGACATCCTTAACAATGAGCCTAACTAATAATGGAAGGTGTTTAGAGTCACATGACAAGAGCTCTGTAGAATTACAAGGACACACGGGCATCTCAAAACCTACTTAAAGTGATTACAGGGTTATCATTTGTCCTGATCCAACCATTAAAATGCTAAAATTCAAAGACAAAAAAATGATTAAAGAATTTTCCTTATTTTCTGGGTTTAATTAGTGTTTCTTGCCCAAGCATGGTGTGAGGTTATTTACTATAGGAACAGAAACTTATCAGTGGCTAGACACAGAGTAAATGTGTGACCACCATTAGGTTAAAAATAGATATTATCATAGCCAGGCATGGTGGCATTCACTTTTAATCCCAGCATTTGGGAGACAGAAGTCGATGATTTCTATGAGTTCAAAGCCAGCCAGGCTACATAGTGAGACCTCGTCTCAAAAATAAAAATAAATACCATAATCAAAAAACGGGAAGGGGGAAGGGAATAATTTTCAAATCATCTGCCTGAGGAGAATCATTTCCAAGTTCAAACTCAGGTTACCCATGACTTTATGAGGAACAGGCAAAGAACTCCAACATCCCAGCTCCTTTCTTTCAAAACATTTTTGTTGGGACTGGAGAGGTGGCTGAATGAATAAGATCCGCTTGCAGAGGACCCAGGTTTGATTCCCAACACACACAGTGGCTCACAGCCACCTGGAACTACGGTCCCCACGGATCCAATATCCTCTTCAGGCCTTGTGGGCACCAGGCACATATGTGGTGCTCACATATATTTGCAAGCAAAGGACTCACACATCAAATGAATGAATATTTAAAACGTTTTCTTCTTTGAGAATTTCATAATGTATTTTGATCATCTCTCCCCCACTACTCCGCATCCTAACTACTCACTTCCCACCCATGGCCCCTTTCCACACTATATCCCCCAACTTCATGTCCTCTTTCCTTTTCCTTTATATAACCCATCAGGTCCAATGTGTGCTGCCCATGTACTCCTGGGTACGGGGCCAGCTGCTGGAGTGTGGTTGACATACCAGGGGCTATACTCTTACAGAAAACTGACTCTCTTGCTCCCAGAAACCCTCAACTGTCCATAGATCCTCATTTAGGGGCAGGGGTCCATACCCCTATGTGCTCGAATGTTGATGGGCTTGGTCTTGTGCAAGCAACCACAGCTGCTGTTGGTTTATGAGTGTAACGGTCCTGCCATGTCCAGAAGGCCCCATTTTGCCCCAATTCTCCCCAACCTCTGGCTTTTACAACCTTCCTACCCTTTCTTCCTAATGGTCCCCAAGCCTGGGGGAATGATGTGAGATACACGTCCCACTTGTGGTGAAGCGGTTGACTGGCACTTATTCTGTGCATCTGCCACTGTCCACTCCACCCCCAGTCCCTTTTCGTGTACCTACAAGTCTCTGTGTGATACAGAGGTCACAGAGAAGCCATTGTCTCCCCAGGAGGCCAATACAGAGGTCAAGCTGAGTAGAGGTGTCTTGATTAAGGGCCACTGGGGTCTCGGACCCTCCTACATCCCTTCATGTCCTGTTTTCATGATGATGTGGAGTTTTCCCCAAAGAGAGACGCCCAAATGGGCCTGGCCAACAAAGGAAAAGAAGGAGTTTTATCCATAAGTGCCGGGGACCAGCCTCAGCAGTTTCGGGGGTCCGAAGGATGGGACACCTGGAAGGCGCAATAACGACTCAGAGACAATGTTCGTGCAAGCTGACAGGTCACTTCGGGCTTCTGCAGTTGCTAAGCTTCTTTTTCTTCCCTGGCTTCTCTTAGCTTCTGCTTTTGCCTTGGTGACCTCAGTCTTTTATTATCATAAGGGGAAGTCACCCAATACAAAATGTTCTCGTGGTTCCAAAAATTATTCTTATAAAATCACTGATATATTCCTCGTCATCTTTTACTAAACACAGGAACTATCCCAGACTTAACACCAAAGCAAGCATAATCTATTTTTATTATTAATGATTATAGAATCTTCTGAGCACTTAACCCAAAGGCTAGCAACATGCGATTTCGCAAAAAAAGGTAAAAATCCAAACAGTGGTCAATGTACCAGACAGTCATTTCCTTCTCACACAGTCTGCTCCAACCTCAAGACCCCTATAGCTGCCTAAGTTCCTCCTCAGCCCTCTGCAAACACTAAGCCCCATGACGGGTGGGCTACAATGACCTCAGACAAGAAATCTGTCCCTGCAAGTCAACAACTTCTGTCCTTCTATATCCAACAATTCCAAGGAAGACCTAATCTAATTTATAGAGCTTCTATGAAAGGAAGCTCACCTTTCTTGGCAGCTCTTTTCACTCTAGGAACCCAATAAAGCTTGTAGCAATCACTCCATCAATTGTCACATTTTCTCCACACTCCTTTAGGAGGAATAAAAAGTATCTGAATTAAAGTTGCCATCTCCCTTTCTTGGTGGAGGCCACTAGTTTCCTCCTATTCTAGATTCCCATACTTCTAGTTTGTCATCCCATCTATGTTACTTCATCCACAGTCTTCAGCCAATACCCCTTAGGGTCTCAAGTTTTACACAATGTCCTTGGAATATCCTCAGAAACTGAATTATTCATCATGGCCAATTTAAGTGCAGTGTGTTGATACACATCATACTATGTGCTATAGTTGACCACACATTCAGTACAGTTTATCCAAGCCTAAAAAGCTTCTCCAGGCTGCAGGTTCTTTTCCATGAACTACATAAGTGCTTTAACCCCAGCCTGGGTGATCATCTCTGTATAATTTGCTGTGAAATTTACTTCACTCCTTTCCTGCATCACAGAAATCACCACTGATCTAGGAACACAGAACATGAAGATCAGATAGAAGAAAAAGACTAGTATTCCAAGAAATATTTACATGGAGGAGGGCATGACATGTGCATGCCATAAAGCATGACCTCGGGACACGTAGGCATTTCTGCCTTGGCCATCTAGAGGCATGCTAAGCAGAAGATCCGGAGGGGAACACATGGAGGGTTGATGGTCCATAATCTCAGGTCCCCTTTTCTCCAATCTCTGCTGGCAGCACATCAGGCATCTTATATGCTGTCCCCAGCACGTAAGAGTCCGTGGTTTTATGCTTCTCCGTGGAATAGAAGATACCAAACGGTCTTTGGAGTCTTTGGAGAAATTACTGTCAAAGTGCCAAAATACAGGTGTCTGAACTGATGGCTCTCTCTTTCTTTCCAATTCCAGTGTTTGGAAAAGGTGACCACCAAGACAGACAAACCAAAGAGCCACTTCCCTACCCATACCGGAAGCCCACAGTGGAACTGTTTGTGAGTATGGCAACCCCAGACCAGAGACAGCACCCTGCAGCCCACAGCAGGGTGGGGAGTTGCGGTCTGTCAAGGATGCTCTAATTTAGGCAAACATCTCTTGAGTTGTGTTTTCAGAAATGTAGCCACGTGGATAAAAAAAAATGTCTATTTTTCACAGTTTGCTTTGTGAGCTCTCATACCTTTTCATTGCATTATTTATCCTCAGTTTGCATTTAGGAAATAAGATTGTGCTAGGGTTTTTCTAAGAATCTTTATGTGTTTAATCTCATACCTTTGTGTTTAAAATTCAAAAACTAGAATGCTAAGTAGGGAAATAATTCCCTTTAGAAAGTATGTAAGACAGTGATTTTTAAGAAAATCAAGACATGTGTGTCTAAATCTTCATTCTCCCATATCGCTTTGACTCTTGCAACATGAACTTCTGCACGCCCAAGTCCTCATCCACAGAACAAGGGTGAAGAGACCACCTCATCCTACCTCACTGAGGTTGAACATTATCAAATAAGATGATGTGTCCAACAAAACAACCTAGAGAGAGATGGTTAAACAGCAGTTTAACAAAATCTCAAGTGAAAATCTTAGTTTGGTCCTCCAAGTGACTTCAAATGTCACCTGATATGAAAATCCCAAAACTGTGGAAGATTCTTACCTATTTCTGGCCCCTGGGCAGGATCTGGACACCATGGAGGAAAGCTCTGAGATAAAGCCGGAAGCCAACACGGCCAGGACTTCCTGGATTCGGAGCTCTATGGCCACTTTGGGGAAGAGACTCAGCAAAGCCTTGAGCTACATCACAGGAGAGATGAAGGAGTGTGGAGAGGGACTGAAAGGTACAGTCTGTAACGTCAACCACTGACAGCCCCCAAAGCGCCTGTCTTACTCACTCCCCCCCTCCCCCAGAAACATGCTGTGGGGCTTCTCTGCGGACCAGTTGGAGATCTCTTTTAGGGGGCCTCTCAGAGAAGCTTCTTTTTCCATTAAAGCAGAGGGTCTCTTGGGATATAAACATCCATATTTGCAACTGTTCTGTAAGGATATTGGATAGTTGTGTGAGGTCTTGTTTCTCGACAGAAAAGTTCTGCTGACCCACATATACCAACTAAATATTACTGACAAGCACTGGGATTCTGAATCCAGCATTCTAGACAAATTTGTGCTGGGCGGCTTAGGGAACTGTGTCTACTAGGGCAGAGGGTTCTCTGCTCATGGGTTTCATACCCTCTCTGCGCCAAGAGAATTTTCTGGAAATTTTATGCCACTCTCACGGGAAGCATAATCAAGCTCAAAGTAGGTACCTGATCCCCGCCATGGGAAAAACAGCCTAGAGACTAGTAGAGACTGCATTTGGGCTAGCAATGGCTGGCAAGTGCTCTGGGCATTCAAATGCACCCCTGCGTTCTTTGTTTAGACTCCCCTCTGACTGATGAAAATACATGCTGGTCCCCTGAAGACCCCCACCCCCACTGCCACCTGTGACCTAGCCCAGGCCTGAGCTGTTCTGAGCTTCTGCTGACTCTCCCTGCTATCATTTCAGACAAATCTCCAGTGTTCCAGTTCCTTGACTGGGTGCTCCGAGGCATGTCCCAGGTGATGTTCGTGAACAACCCTCTCAGTGGCGTCCTCATCGCCCTTGGCCTCTTCGTGCAGAATCCCTGGTGGGCCATCTCGGGTTGCTTGGGCACGATCGTGTCCACCTTGACTGCCCTCATCCTGAGCCAGGATAAGTAAGTCCCCAAGGCCTAGTGTTCCAGCATAAGGCCAGGAGACCACTCCCTAGGAGGACCATCACCTCCTTCCTAACCTCTAGCCCAAACTCCTCAAAACAATGACACTACTAACTAGACGCTACTCTTCTTTGACAGAAAAGGGTAGATAGGTTATCTTTGCTCCCTACTCCCAAAAGGGTAGCTTGTTTGAGGATGGGTTGTCAGGCCCCAAGTTAGAAAGCTGTGACTCAGTTAAAATCATAGAGAGGCTCCTGCTCTACCAACTCATCCTTGTGCCCCCAGGTCAGCCATTGCGGCAGGACTCCATGGCTACAACGGGGTGCTTGTGGGGCTCCTGATGGCCGTGTTCTCGGACAAGGGCAACTATTACTGGTGGCTGTTGCTCCCTGTCATCATTATGTCCATGACTTGGTAAGTCTGCTTCTAAAATTCCTCTGTGTGTGTGTGTGTGTGTGTGTGTGTGTGTGTGTGTGTGTGTGTGTACACATGCATTCAGGTTTGTTTGCCTGTATGTCCAGGGTGGAAGCCAGAGGCTGACTTCAGGTGTCCTTCCCTGTTACTCTCCACCTCGTTTTCTGAGAAAAGGTCTCTCACTGAACGTGGCCACTGTTTTGGTGAGGCTAGCTGGCCAGCAAGATCCAGAGTTTTACCTGTCTCCACCCACAGCACTGGGGTTGTAGACACATGCTGCCATGCCCAGCTCTTGACATGGGTGCTGGGAATTGAACTCAGGTCCTAATGTTTGAGCAGCAAGCACTTTCCCCGCCACGTCATCTCCCCATCCCAGTCAACATCTTTTTTAACCCAGCCCTTTGACTGCCATTTTTACCCCCGTTTTAAAGTATTTATCATTTAGTTTGAGTGTCAGGAGCACCCACTAGAGGCAGTTGCTAAGGAACCGGGGGTGTCACGCCATCTGTGTGCGGTGCCTCATCAGCTGCCATCCTTTCCCTGAGATCTCAAAGGGCTTCTGGTCCTGCCCCGGCTGCGTACAAAGCAAGAAACCTCTGGCCACATAAGCTGAGAGCTGCACAGGGTCCTGCCAGTGTCTGGAAATGTCATCCCTCCTCCTCCCACAAGATTTTCTCCATCCCTTAGACTGCTGACCAGATTGAGACAACCTCACAGGGTAGACTGAAGTCCAGCCATGAAGCAGAGACCGCCATGTACCAGACTTCTCCCTCGTTTCCAGAAAATGAAGGGTAGTCTGCCCATGAAGTCAGAGACCTTGGCCACTCAAAATTATTAATGGCTGTTATTCCCTCCCTTTCTTCTCCTGACCCTCCCTCACTCCTCCTGCCTAGGGGATGGAGTTCTATGACTGAGGAAACCCCAAGGACCTCCTAAAGTCACCCTTCCGAGGTTGAATGTGACCCTTCCCCGGTCTCTATGCCCCACTCAAGAAAGAAACACAAGGAAAGGCAGACAGGAAGCTGCTTTTCTCTGGGTAAACCAGGGTTCTCTGCCACTGTGTGGTCTAGTTCCAAGGCCAGCGGCATCTGACAGGTCTCTCATGTTTCTTCCACCAGTCCCGTCCTTTCCAGTGCCCTGAGCACCATCTTCAGCAAGTGGGACCTTCCCGTCTTCACCCTGCCCTTCAACATTGCCGTGACCCTGTACCTGGCAGCCACAGGCCACTACAACCTCTTCTTCCCCACGACGCTGCTGCAGCCTGCAACCGCCACACCCAACATCACCTGGTCAAATGTCCAAGTGCCTTTGGTAGGTGTCATGAAAGAAGGACGGGTGACGGTGGTGCACACCTTTAATCCCGGCACTCAGAAGACAGAGGCAGGCGGATCTCTGAGTTCGAGGCCAGCCTGGTCTACAGAGCGAGATCCAGGGCAAGCACCAAAACTACACAGAGAAACCCTGTCTCGAAAAATAAAAAATAAAATAAAATAACCTGGAAAGAAGGAAAGAAGGGCAGTAGTTGTACAAATTCAATGCCAAACTGAATATACTTGTTTTGCACATCAGAAACACAAGCAAATGATGGCTATTCACAATTACACAGTACAAGGTGTTCTACATACGTATCCTGTGAGATCCTATCCTTGTCTCCTAAGAGCTAGAAGGTTTGTTTGTGGCTCCACCCTATGATAACACAGAGGAAGAAACCAAAGCCAAATTAAAAAACCCACCCAAGGCTCCACAGTGAATTAATGGAGAGCCAAGTCCAGGCTAGAACTCTACCCCCATATGTGACCTGGGCTCTTTGCTGCTTTCCTTTGTTTGGAAGCCTTTTTGATACTTAAGCCCAGTTTTAACATACTCATACAGTGTTTTCTTTCATTCATCACACGGAACCATTAAAGTATACACACCACGCCACTACCCATCAGCCTCAACAATTGTAGCCTATCCCATTTTCTTCAAGAGCCTTGCTCATATTTTGAAGCACAGGTTTACCTCCATTCAGAAACAGAGGTAGCAGAGATTTTCATTTTTTTAAAGTATTTTATGTATAATACTGACCTCTGGAAGCCTGCCAAGATAGTGAATAAGAAGTAATATTAAAAGTATTAAACAAGATGGGAAAATGTGGCCATTAGGCTTCTTAACTAACTAGGCACTTTTTTTTTCTTCTAAGACCTCCTACTTTCCATCACACTAAAGGACTTCCTGTTCCAGTTTATAGCTCAACCTGGAACTTCATTATTGGTGATTCATCGCCACAAAGCCATTGGGCTTATTAAAGGAAGTTTCAGAAATAATGATGCCCGGTGCCTCCTAGCACTTCATAGTATTATTGACAGAGTCCTGCAAACACACTGAGAGGCATCATTATTCAGAAAAGACATTATTCTGTCAGCCTTATCCTTGGTCATTGTCATGGATGGTGGGGGAGGGGGCAGCATTCGTGGGCCAGAGGTGAGAAAAGGGGCTGAGTTGGTGATTCACCCTCAGGAGTTTCCCTGCTCATGGGGTTTACCCAGTCCCTATCTTTTGGAGCCAAAATTGTTCTACTCAGTATGCTATGAAAAGATAATGTTAGAAATCATAAGATAAGGTTCATTGTATTCTCAATGAAAAATATTTCAGACTTTTCTAGAAATGAAATATTTTTTAATAATCCTATACAAATAGTTTAGACCACCACCACCCCAACAATTCAGAAAAAAAAATTAATTTTGGGCAGTCATTCTTGAAGAAATAACTTTCTGGACTATGATAAGAATTCGTGTGTTGTGTCTTCCAATTAAAACTTGTACTTTGTGATTCAAGAAAATGAGCAATGGATGTCAGAAAGAGGATCTAGAGACCCCAGCAGTGTAGAGTGACCACTGAGGGGTTCCAGAGGGGACAAGTAGGGCTAGATAAAACAGCCATGTGTCATTCTCTGCATATATACTCTCATGCCTGTCCCTTACCCC
>CABHPP010159331.1:6592-26144 GCA_902168425.1 Peromyscus attwateri | reverse complement strand
CTGAAAATAAGCTTGAGGTGATGCTTGTCTCGGATCTTGGCGATAGCCGCGATTGTCTGTCTTAGTGATATTAACTCAATGAGAGGAGGAGCCTGTTACAAAGGTTAGATTAGCCCTTTTGACCTTCCCAGAAGATTGAGGGCACTAGGCTAAATAAAAACAATACTTAATTTTGAGAGCCTCGCTCATTCCCTAATGATATTGGAAATGAGTATCAGGCCAGACTGCAGGGACCAAGGGAACCCAGAGTGGAAATACTCTGTTCTATGGTTACTGGCTACCTCTGAGGCCCTTTCTATTTTTGTGAGGAGTGCTCCATCCACCCAGTTAAGGTATGCACTAGAGCTAGGGGATATTTTCATCCCTTGCACCGGGAAGGATGTCAGTGGAATCTGTTTGCTAGTCTACCGGCATAGTCCCCTCTCTGGACAGGCTATAAAAGGAGATGGAGTCTGACGGCTCCTCTGGGATTTCCTTGACAAGTGGAAGAAACTTTGGAAATAGACTATGTGAAGAATGTCTGTGTCTGTGAAAGGAGGCCTGATTAGAATTTGGAGGGCTTTAGCTCTCAAATGTGTCGTCTAATGAAGATTGTTAAGTCTTTTCCATTAGGAGGATTGAGGGAGCAACCGATTATTTTCTGGGCTCTGTAACCATCCCTCTGGGGTGGCTGTAAAGACCTAATCTAAAGCCTGTTGAGTCTCTTAAGTTGATATGTTGAAGGGGGAGGTGGGAGGGATACTGAGACCCAAGGCAGGCTTGAGTAGAAGCTAAGCTTCCTGTTTGTTAATCTACTCAGCTTTTACCCAGAGAAGTGTCAAAGCGCTGCTTTGGGTGGATCTTGCAATGTAGTATACATAATGGCCACCTGAGTTCAAGGCCAGATAGCTTCTAGGAGGCCCAAACCATCAGGGGCATGTTTTATCGGTATTCTCAGCAGTGAGGATATATATGTCTTTCTTTCCAGATGGCTTCATGGGTGTGGGTCATGAGGGAAGCACAGGCCAAATCTGTATCAATATTCCCTCTGATTTCTGACCCTAAGAGCTGTCAGGGTCTTTAAGAACACAGTGATGGGAGTGGATGTTAATGGGCACCCAGGAACGGAAGTGTTCCAGTTTAAAAGGAACTTGTTGGGTAGGGTAGAGGTCTCCGGTGGTGACTGCGGGGAAGGTCTTTAAGGCTCTAGATGATTCTCACCATGATGGGACAGGGACTTGGTGTTGGGCGCAAGGGTTATAGAGTATTTAGAATCTCAGAAACTTGGAAGAGCCTGAAATGTGGGCATGGTGGCTCTGACTAGGGAAGGAATGGGGCACCTAGGCAGGATCATGAGGAATGAATGAAAAATACTTGCTTATCATACAGATTAAAGGGATGTACACCAGGTTGGTTGGTGTTTGCCATCAGTACCAGTAAGAGGGCAGAGGACTGGAAAGTCAAACTGGAGACAGTGGTAAGAGCTGGAAATTTGCCCCAGTGTCAGAGAGGAATGTGGTTTTTCTCCCCGTCACATACAGAGTTATCCAAGTGGCATCCACAGACCTTGAGAATGCAGGAGCCTGTACCACCCCAGAGCCATATACTCCTCAAAGGGAGATGGGTCTCCTTCCTTGTGGGGCTCCTCAGAGTCAAGGAACAGAATCAGGGGCATTCATCCTTCTTTGAGTTTGATCCCTCACTAGGGAAAGAGAGACAATTTCGCTTTCAAAGGGCCTCTACTTGGCAGATTGTACATGGCCGTGGGTGAGGCTTGTAGCCTGGTAGCCTTGGGCACTCTCAGATGAAATGTCCTGGCTAGCCACAACAACAGCAGGAGAAGGTCCTTTGATTGGAGGCTTAGGTTAGTCTCCTTAGACTACGTTGATAATAGATGGAGCCCTAAGATTTCCCGACGTGGGCAGGGAGCACTGCTGCCATTAAGTGGACCTGCCTCTTATCCCTTTCTTGCTCCAGGTTGACCTTTTTGGCCAAAGGTCTCCTCCCAATCATTAAAGAACTTGAAGGCCACGTATGTCTAAAGAGTAGAGGGTGGAATCTACAGCCGCTGGTCTAGTGTTTAACTCATATTTGGAGAGTCTTATCTTGTAAAACTATGGCCAGGATAGCTTGAGCCTCTGGACTCTCGGGATTAAGGCTGGTTTGTTTTCATAGAAGCTTCAGTTATTCCAGACTGAAAGGGGCAGTGTGCTCAGAAGCCCCTGCGTTGTCTCCCATCACGTAGAGCTAACAGCTGCAGTCCTGCCCTTCCCAGGATGGAGATGTGGCTCAGCGGGTGAGAGCGCTTGCTATGCAAGCACGAGATCAGAGTTCAGAGCCCCGGCACCCGTGGAAAAGTCGGTAAGGTTGTGCGTGAAAGTAACCCCAGTACTTGGTGGGAGGCAGGAACACAGATGGGAGGCTTGTTGGGGCTTGCTAGCCCCAACCACCACCCCCCCCCAAAAAAAAACTAGTGAGCACCAGGTTCAGTGAAAAACCCTGTTTCAATAAGGTGGAGAGTGATATAGAGAAACAGTGATACCCTCCTCAGGCCTCCACACACTCACACAGGCGCATGCACGTACCCATAGGTACACATTCACACCCACCCACATACACACATGCTCATCTCTCTCTCTGTCACACACACGGCCTTTTTCATATTTTTCAATAGATAGACAATACGTGTTTCTGTCATCCCTTCCTCTTTCATTCTCTACACCAGGGGCCCAATAGGACCAGCGGGACTCTGTGTCAGGCACAGTGACAGAGCCTGGCCAGGCCGTATTTGGGTTACAAGCATGAACCTCAACTGCCCAGGTGCTTGATAAAGACCAGATGCAGGACATTTTGTGCATCACATGGTCAGGATGATATTGATAACCCTGGTAGTCAAAGGCCTCAGTGGGCCTTTGGGTTTCTCTAGTGAAGGTGAATCCTGGCTAAATGATCCTAGGTTGAACTGCATTTGGAAAAAGTCAGACATGGAGAAGGGACTATGTACTCAGAGGGTGTCCAAGTTGTTAGCCACCTCCTGGAGAAGGGTGTTCTCCATGGGGAAGGGTTTGCTTTCAAAGGCTCTCTTAATTCCCTGTACACAGGCCCCAAGAGAGTGTGAACACAACTGCATAGGTGCCATTGGAGAAAGCTCTGTGGGTGGAAAAGAGAGAGGGGACAGGAGGAAGAGAGAGGTCAGAGCGGCAAAGTGGAAGCCGTTGTTGAGGTGTGGTTGAAAGCACCTGTTGAGAGCAGGTGTGGCTGGAGGCAGCAGACAAGCCAGACAATGAGCTTATAAAAGAAAGTGTGGCTGTCCATGGGCCTCTCGTGGCTGTACTCGGGCCCCTCGTGGCTGTCCACGGGCCTCTCAGAGCAGGAAGTCTAGCTGGGAAGGAAAGCTGCAAGTGCAAGCGTCGTCAGCCACACATGCCTGTTCCCATCTGCTCTGTGGTGGTGAGTGACAGACATGAAACAGTGAGGTCAGAAGAATGAAGGGGTCCTCACAATATGTGTGGACTCATGCCAAACAAGCTGTCACTGTCCCCATATCACACCGTTGAGATGGGGGTCCCAAAAGGAAGAAAAGCAGCCCCTTGCCCTCGAATAATAAACCAACCAAAATGAACTCCTTAGCTCATGCCTTAATGGGTGGCAGCTATCTGAAGTCTCACCCCAGAAGCCTTTGGATCTCAGAGATTTTCAGGTGCCCATTGGCCAATTTGCCAACCACCATAAGCCTCAGAGTGAAGAAGCAAGCGAGAGGGTGGGGGAGGTTCCCTGGCTGAGCCACCGAAATATCCTGCCAGGAAAGGAAGCCCAAGGTTCAGGGTGAAAGTGTTTACCAGACCAGAACCAACAGAAAAGTTTTAACAAAGAGCATATACTGTAGACAGGAACACAGCAGCCAAGTTCTGCGAGACAGATCACTCCCCTAAGGGACAATGGGGCTCTTTAATGGCAGTTAAGAGAAGTTATTCGGCCTTTTCTCATGGGCCATTTGTCTCATGAGTCATATCTGAGTAGATAAGAGGTGGGCAGCTCATTATCTTGTTAGGTAGTAAATTTTATAACCCCATTTGTCCTTCCTGGCCATTTATGGAGAAGCACCAAGAATCATTAGGAGAATGGTTGTAATTGTTTATATAAAATATCACAAGTCCACTGGGCCTGGCTGCAAGTAGTTAGAGTCTTATTATTAGACAGTGGAGGATTTTGCCTTTTTTTTCTGCCCTTTATTTTTGGCTTTTTGATCTCTCTGCTGGGGAAAAGGCACCCTGTGGGGCTTAGATATATCTACCTGCGGCCTCGGCCCACTGTCAACACCACACCCTGATGTACCCCTTCTCTCGTGTGTACCCCACCGACGCCCTTCCATAATGTTGGAAAGGAAAACAATTGTGCCCTCAAGGGCCAACTCTGATTAGCGTTAGATGTTCGGGTCATTGTGTTAAGGATCGTGGGGATGGATCTAAACTTACTAGTTAAGGTCTGCAATTGATTAGCTATGCCTTCCATAGATGACAGGGGAAGGGCATGAAAGACAGTATGTGGGAGAGAGTGTGGGAATGTCGCCGTCAGAGAAGTGCCCACAGCAATGACCCAGGACAGTTTGCTTCCAACGGTGATGTTTATTTTTGTAATTTTTTGTTATTCTTTTTGATGGATGAAATAATTTACGCTCTCTTTTAAAAAGTCACAAGCCAAATGATTTCATGTGAAGGGCTCTAGCTAGCTATGAAACTCCTACATTGCAGGAATAAAATTCAAAACAACTTGTTTGTACCTGGCTTTATAACTGACCAGCTATGTGGCCCAGGTAAGACCCTTCTCTCTGAGCCTAGGTTTCTTTCCACCATTGCCTAGACTCAAGGTCACTTGGTTATGGAAGAATTGGTCACTCCAAGCAGTTTAATTAGGTTGGAAAATATTTATCAAATATATTTCACATGTGTTGCAACTATGGGTATAAAATTCTACTATGAGTTGATGTGGTGTGTGATTATAATCTCAGGGCACAGAAGGCTAAGGCAAGAAGACTAAATTTAGGGCCAGCCTGAGCTACATAAAAACTCTGCCACAGCCTGAACTCCAAAAGACATAACCTAGAATACTTTGTGAAATGCAATGAGAGAGAATTCAGAGAATGGATAGATCTATACGACCAAAATAAGCCGAGGGGAGTTTCATGGACGATGTAGAACACAAACAAGACAAGGTGGGGAGAGGAGCCTAGGTGTGGAGGTGGAGGAAACTCTGGGAAGCAGTGAAGAGCTAGCCTGTCATGGAAGAACCTGTGTTAGAAGGAAAAAACAGAAGGCTGGATAATGAAACTTGCCCGATTACAGAATATCTATGAAGCCAGGCGGAGGCGCTGGGGCATTGTGGAGCCATATAGATTATTGAGTAAGAAAGTGAAATTTAAAACATGGTTTTAGTTGGAATACAGAACGGATTAGAAGAAGACAGATCAACCTCAGAAAAACCGGCATTGCTAACCCACAGTTCTGAGGGTGTAGACCAGACAAGAAGAGAGTGCAATGTCATTTTGAAGGGAAATGAGGTGAGAATTACCTAAGTTATAGTTGCCCTTTGACTCTCTAATCTCATTTACAAGATTCTCATAAGATTTCATGAGTTTAAATGAAATATCAGTTCATTTATATGTATTAATATCTTCCCTATGGGGTGAGACAAAAGCACCAAAAAAAATCAAAATTTAGGTGGATCCATTGGCCAACTAATGAACTGTATGAGGGGAAAGAGCGGTTCGAAGCATCAACTATTAATAGAGTACTTATCTCATGGCTACAAAGAATCATACTCTACATTTATAAAAAATGGACCATCGGTAATGTGTTAAGAAGCTGGCGTCCCAAATAATAAAGTGTCCTCGTGAACCAAATCCTCCTCATCCATCTGCCTTTCAGGCCACTGCCCAGTCCAGCAGTATTGGGAAGATTTAGGAAGGTGTTTTCTTGAGAAAAGGCAAGAAATCACTAAAAGAATATTGGATTTTAGAATACCGTTAGTTGACCGTGGCATTCAAAAGCACAGTGGAGCTGATTGAGTGAAAATAAAACCCCTATAGGATGCAAGGATTCAGGAAACAAATCTTAAACACAAAACACAAGGCAGAGCCAGTGTCTACTCTTGCCTCTGCAAAGAGTTTGGCCACAGGCAAGTCACTCCATTCCTCCAAGCTGGTAAAATGAGAGGATCCAACTAAAGAATCTCAAATTTTTAATTTTTCTTTTCTAGTTCTAACATTCAAGGCCTTGATAGTGTATAGAATAATCTTTGAAAACATTAACTTTAGTTTACACAGCTTCAAAGGAAAAAAAGCACCACCACCTATACCACCCTGACTATTTACCCGATGACTCCAAGTCACCATATTACAGTGGTGCTCACACATCATTGTTACAGCACTGTTCACAACAGGTATGTTGTAAGTAGCTATCAGCAGAGGAATGGATAAAGAAAATGTGAGGTATAAATAGATAGATAGATAGATAGATAGATAGATAGATAGATCCATATATGTATATGTATGTATGTATATATATAGTCATAATGAAGAATAAATTATGTTGTTTATAGAAAAATAGATGCAACTACATATAATCATGTTAAGAAAATTTCATCTATTTCAGAAAGACAAATATTACATATTCTCTCTCCTTTGTTCCTAGACTTTATAAATCCACAAGAATCATATATGTATAGATGATGTGAAAATAGAAAAGAAACCATCTAGAAGAAGAAAGGGGGTCATGGAAGGTGGTGGTGAGAAGGAATAGGGTGGGTAGGAGTATATGAGGAAGAGAATATGTTCAAATCATGTTATCTGCCTAAAAATGACCTTGCATAAGCCAGCGTAATAAAAGTTGTAAGGTAAGAAGGAGGTGGGGAGATGGGACAACATTAAGAGCACCTCCTGCTCTCCCAGAGGACCTGAGTTTGGTTCCCAGCACTCACATGAGGTGACTCTCAACTGCCGGTAACTCCAGCTCCAGGGTATCTAACACCCTCCTCTGACCTCCATGACACACACACACACACAGGTAGAAGACACTCAGTATACAGAGAAATCATTTTAAAAAGAAAAGAAAAAAGTCATCTCATTTAGCACTCAGAAGCCTCCCCCTGCCCAGCTCAGATTGAGAGAGAGAGAAAGAGAGAGAGAGAGAGAGAGAGAGAATCTCTGGCAATGAAAAGTCATAGCACAAAGCTCAACATGGGGAGACATCTGACCAAATGGTAACCAAAGGGTAACCAGTAATGGACAACCCCAAGTTGTTTGTGATATGATGCCTCAGAACCAGTCACTCTGGCACTCTACCTGGGGTACTGCCTGGAGTGTACTGGCTGTGAAGAAGAGTGTGAGAGCCAGGGAGCTGGGGAGAACAAGTGGTTCACGATGGTGAACACTCAGGTGCTCCTCATGATGGACATTGTGAGCATCAATAGGCAGCATCAATCCACTTCCAGGAGAAAGTAAAACTGCTTCAAACCCAAGGGAGGCAGCTTGTGGAGGTATATACAGGCATGGCCACCATGAGCTGATTTTACAGGCATGGGCCATGGTGGCCTGATTTTTAAAAAGACACATGAAATGAATTTTCCTCTTTGAAAAAATATCAAATTTGATTTGAGTTTTTTTGAGGAGTGGGGGTTGGCTCCCTCAAAGAAATTTCAATAAGCTGAAAGTTTTATTTCATAGGCAAGCTCTTCTACAAAATCTTTGTTCCCGCTGATCATTTTAATGGTGGACGTTTCTCTGCATTAGGTATCTTTAGAGGTATGAGAACTCTGAGTGTCAGTGAAGTTTTGCCTTCTAAAACATGAGGTGGTAGTCACCCTTGAGGACATGGACCATGTCCCTAGAATGATCCTAAACAGCCCTTGAATGAAGCTGCGTGCATTGGGATGTTTAATAAAGCTGGTTAGGGGAGGTAAGAGCAACAGTTCCTATCCCAGGCTGCATACCCAGGAGTTACTCACCTGCTGGTAGTGACACACAGGTGTCACCAAAGACACCGCTTCCCAGCCACATGCCCCAGAACGTTTGCAGCTGTGCTGATGGGGCATGCTCCTGCACCTCTATGCAAACAGGGGCATGGTGATCAGAGCCTCTGGGCCCAGTCTCTGTTACTACACCGTGACACCTAAGTAATGAAGAAGACACTCAATGCAAACCTCTGGTCTCTATGCACAGATGCATGTGCACTCACATACACATGCACATACGCATGAATACATGCACACATAAACACACCCAAAAATGTTCCATGCCCTGGTATAGCCGTTTGTTCTTTGCTCTGTCATTCAGAAATTAAAATGCATAGGATGATCATCACTTGTTAATTTATTTAACAACATTCTGAGCACCTACCATCCATCTACCAGATGTGTGATAGATGGTGGCAGTGTTGGAGGAAATCAAGTGTCTCGCCAGTCAAGGACTCTGCTTAAGGCCCAGCTCGGTAAGAGTCTGTGCAAGCAGGTGGGAAATTGTAGCTGTTCCCTAAGGAGAAGGGACCACTCCTGCAGAGGAGTCCAGTGCCATCAGCGGGAAGTGCCCTCCTGAGGACGCATCTGATGTGTGGACAGCTACAATTTCTTCCAGAGTGTTTCATAAGCATTATCTGATTCTGTTAGAGTATAGGAAAGAAATGGGAGATTAGACTCCGAGATATCTGTCATCATTTACAGGTCGGGTTGAGAAGGTCGGCCCTCCAGGGGCTGTCTATTTCTTTCTGGAAGAATTACATCCTGCAATTAAGGAAAGTGTCAATGAGGTTACACACGATTTGCAAAATGCCAAGCAGAAAGTAATGACTTCTGCATCCCAGCCAGTGTTTCCATTTTTCCTTCTTTCTACTACACGGATGGTACATCTCATTCCTACAGCAGCAGACACCTGTGGTCTCAATGCTCTTGACGGTCCCGGAATCTGCTCAGAGCATTCTGAAAACGCTTCCTAGGGGCTGAGAGTAATTCACACTCACTTTTGCTCTGAGTGTTTCCAAGCCTTTGGAAGTTGGTTGTTTCACTTTCAGGCTTCGCTGGAGCACTCCTTTCCATCTCTCACTCTCAGCTCTTGACTGTGGACCACAGGCTGCTCCTTCGTATCACCTATGTGAAAGGGGTACTTCTGGCTTTTGCTTTGTTGTGATCGGGCCATCAACTCTATTAGACACAGTAATAGGTGGCCCTGACCCACTTTCCCGACTCTGCCCCAGTACAGAATCTGAGTTACTAAACACAAGAATCCAGGTCGTCGTGGACTCTGCCTGGTGGATGAGTTCAGCCTCAGTCCCACTAGGTATTCCCCAGCTACCCACCCTCAAAACCTCTATCCACATCTACGTCCATTCCTCTGGTTGTTTAGCTTCTAAAACTGAGCATCTTAAGAAAAAACTGTCCTTTTCATATGTTGCCTTAGTTTATTAAACAGATGCATCCTCTTTGTATGTATGAAAATAGCACAGGTTAGTGTGTGGCATACAAATATTCCTCCAGCATCAAGGAACATCACCCCCTGTTCTCTAGCTTCTGGGTCTTCTTCTTCTTGGCTGCACAGCTTGGCTCTTGCAGATACAGACCAGGGAGCTTACTGACTTGTCTCTTCTTGCCCCTGGCTAGTTGGCAGTGGAGAGCAGTCACACGGAGCAGGCCAGTGGAAGGCAGAGGAGGGCTCAGAGACTGTGCTCCCAAGACGGAGAAGCGTGTTCCACATCGAGTGGTCATCCATCCGGAGGAGGAGCAAAGGTGTGTACGTTCTCTACCTCCCACCCAGGCCCCAGCTTCCTATCTCAAAGCAGGCAACAGTAATATCTACACAGTGGCAGTACCCACTACACAGGGGTCCTTTTAATAGATGACCATGGACCAAAGCCACAGGTTTCCCCGTTTCTGAACACCGTTGCCTGATGGGGAAATAATCCAGAACAAATGTGATGGGCTTTAACAAAGGTCTCAATTTGCCTCTGGAATTACCTGCAACCCCTTTCCCAAAGATTCAAATTTAACCTATCAGGAATACAGCCTGGGCCAGCAACCAAATCTTTTAGAGCTCTTCAAGAGATTCAAATGTGCCACCAATTCCTAAAACACTGGTCATGCCACACATAGCCATAGTCATAGCCTCCGATCTCAGCACTCCAGAGGCTAAGGCAGGAGGATAGCCAGGTGGGCTATGTATGGAAACCCTCTCAAACCAAAGAATCCAAAGTCCACCGCTTCAGAAGGCTAATGAAAAGTTCCCACCATGACAGTGACCAGGGTGAGAGAGCCAACGAAGAGGAGAGTTGTGGAGAGGGGTCCTCCACAGGCCAGAAGGGGACCCCAGAAGGAGGCCAGAGCTGAGTGAAGGAGGATACCAGAAACTTGAACCTATAAACCGAGGTCAGGTTCTAGCAAATCGCGACGATCCTGGAGAGACAGTCCCCATCAGCGGAGGGACAGAGAAGCCTCTCAACAGGAAAGAGTGAGCTCTGACCCCACCACAGCGCCCCAGAGGAAGCCGAAGAGCCTTGGTTACACATGACCAGCTGGTTATACTGGGGCACTGCAGTGGGTAGAACAGACCCCTGCGTTGGTGCCCCCTGGGGTCACAGGCTCCCAGAAGCCATCTCAGTGCCTGACTGTCTTTCCATAATTTGTCCAGTTTCATCCATTTATACCTAAAGTCAGCCAAGTTAGAGCAAGGGACTTAGCGTGGTTATGGGGAATCCTGCAAGCAGAGAGAGAGCCGTGCAGGTCTTTGAGAGGGGTCCCTGTACATGGGGGCGCAGGGAAGTGCATCCCCGTGCAAAGAGGCCTGGGATGGGGAAGTCTGTGGGAATCACCGAAGCCTGGCAGGCTGCTCCAGACAGATGCAGAGGGTCAGAGGGTGGCTCGGAGGGGAGGCCACACATGCAAGCCTCAAGTTCAGGTACATTTTCTCTGTTTCATACACTGGTGTTCGTGGTCCCTGCTTCTTCACAAGCAGGGGGACAGGGTGCCTTCCGGTACATCCCTTGTAGTTTTCCCTAAGGGGAACAGCAGACTGCAAACAGCAAGGCAGAACCCAGCCTGCCGTTCTCACACTTGACCACAGGAGGGCACCAGAGTACCAAGTCCAAAGTCCAAGCTTCGAAGGGCCTGATCTTTCCCAAGAGGACTTTGCTGAAAAGGGACATCCTTAACAATGAGCCTAACTAATAATGGAAGGTGTTTAGAGTCACATGACAAGAGCTCTGTAGAATTACAAGGACACACGGGCATCTCAAAACCTACTTAAAGTGATTACAGGGTTATCATTTGTCCTGATCCAACCATTAAAATGCTAAAATTCAAAGACAAAAAAATGATTAAAGAATTTTCCTTATTTTCTGGGTTTAATTAGTGTTTCTTGCCCAAGCATGGTGTGAGGTTATTTACTATAGGAACAGAAACTTATCAGTGGCTAGACACAGAGTAAATGTGTGACCACCATTAGGTTAAAAATAGATATTATCATAGCCAGGCATGGTGGCATTCACTTTTAATCCCAGCATTTGGGAGACAGAAGTCGATGATTTCTATGAGTTCAAAGCCAGCCAGGCTACATAGTGAGACCTCGTCTCAAAAATAAAAATAAATACCATAATCAAAAAACGGGAAGGGGGAAGGGAATAATTTTCAAATCATCTGCCTGAGGAGAATCATTTCCAAGTTCAAACTCAGGTTACCCATGACTTTATGAGGAACAGGCAAAGAACTCCAACATCCCAGCTCCTTTCTTTCAAAACATTTTTGTTGGGACTGGAGAGGTGGCTGAATGAATAAGATCCGCTTGCAGAGGACCCAGGTTTGATTCCCAACACACACAGTGGCTCACAGCCACCTGGAACTAGGGTCCCCACGGATCCAATATCCTCTTCAGGCCTTGTGGGCACCAGGCACATATGTGGTGCTCACATATATTTGCAAGCAAAGGACTCACACATCAAATGAATGAATATTTAAAACGTTTTCTTCTTTGAGAATTTCATAATGTATTTTGATCATCTCTCCCCCACTACTCCGCGTCCTAACTACTCACTTCCCACCCATGGCCCCTTTCCACACTATATCCCCCAACTTCATGTCCTCTTTCCTTTTCCTTTATATAACCCATCAGGTCCAATGTGTGCTGCCCATGTACTCCTGGGTACGGGGCCAGCTGCTGGAGTGTGGTTGACATACCAGGGGCTATACTCTTACAGAAAACTGACTCTCTTGCTCCCAGAAACCCTCAACTGTCCATAGATCCTCATTTAGGGGCAGGGGTCCATACCCCTATGTGCTCGAATGTTGATGGGCTTGGTCTTGTGCAAGCAACCACAGCTGCTGTTGGTTTATGAGTGTAACGGTCCTGCCATGTCCAGAAGGCCCCATTTTGCCCCAATTCTCCCCAACCTCTGGCTTTTACAACCTTCCCACCCTTTCTTCCTAATGGTCCCCAAACCTGGGGGAATGATGTGAGATACACGTCCCACTTGTGGTGAAGCGGTTGACTGGCACTTATTCTGTGCATCTGCCACTGTCCACTCCACCCCCAGTCCCTTTTCGTGTACCTACAAGTCTCTGTGTGATACAGAGGTCACAGAGAAGCCATTGTCTCCCCAGGAGGCCAATACAGAGGTCAAGCTGAGTAGAGGTGTCTTGATGAAGGGCCACTGGGGTCTCAGACCCTCCTACATCCCTTCATATCCTGTTTTCATGATGATGTGGAGTTTTCCCCAAAGAGAGATGCCCAAATGGGCCTGGCCAACAAAGGAAAAGAAGGAGTTTTATCCATAAGTGCCGGGGACCAGCCTCAGCAGTTTCGGGGGTCCGAAGGATGGGACACCTGGAAGGCGCAATAACGACTCAGAGACAATGTTCATGCAAGCTGACAGGTCACTTCGGGCTTCTGCAGTTGCTAAGCTTCTTTTTCTTCCCTGGCTTCTCTTAGCTTCTGCTTTTGCCTTGGTGACCTCAGTCTTTTATTATCATAAGGGGAAGTCACCCAATACAAAATGTTCTCGTGGTTCCAAAAATTATTCTTATAAAATCACTGATATATTCCTCGTCATCTTTTACTAAACACAGGAACTATCCCAGACTTAACACCAAAGCAAGCATAATCTATTTTTATTATTAATGATTATAGAATCTTCTGAGCACTTAACCCAAAGGCTAGCAACATGCGATTTCACAAAAAAAGGTAAAATCCAAACAGTGGTCAATGTACCAGACAGTCATTTCCTTCTCACACAGTCTGCTCCAACCTCAAGACCCCTATAGCTGCCTAAGTTCCTCCTCAGCCCTCTGCAAACACTAAGCCCCATGACGGGTAGGCTACAATGACCTCAGACAAGAAATCTGTCCCTGCAAGTCAGCAACTTCTGTCCTTCTATATCCAACAATTCCAAGGAAGACCTAATCTAATTTATAGAGCTTCTATGAAAGGAAGCTCACCTTTCTTGGCAGCTCTTTTCACTCTAGGAACCCAATAAAGCTTGTAGCAATCACTCCATCAATTGTCACATTTTCTCCACACTCCTTTAGGAGGAATAAAAAGTATCTGAATTAAAGTTGCCATCTCCCTTTCTTGGTGGAGGCCACTAGTTTCCTCCTATTCTAGATTCCCATACTTCTAGTTTGTCATCCCATCTATGTTACTTCATCCACAGTCTTCAGCCAATACCCCTTAGGGTCTCAAGTTTTACACAATGTCCTTGGAATATCCTCAGAAACTGAATTATTCATCATGGCCAATTTAAGTGCAGTGTGTTGATACACATCATACTATGTGCTATAGTTGACCACACATTCAGTACAGTTTATCCAAGCCTAAAAAGCTTCTCCAGGCTGCAGGTTCTTTTCCATGAACTACATAAGTGCTTTAACCCCAGCCTGGGTGATCATCTCTGTATAATTTGCTGTGAAATTTACTTCACTCCTTTCCTGCATCACAGAAATCACCACTGATCTAGGAACACAGAATATGAAGATCAGATAGAAGAAAAAGACTAGTATTCCAAGAAATATTTACATGGAGGAGGGCATGACATGTGCATGCCATAAAGCATGACCTCGGGACACGTAGGCATTTCTGCCTTGGCCATCTAGAGGCATGCTAAGCAGAAGATCCGGAGGGGAACACACGGAGGGTTGATGGTCCATAATCTCAGGTCCCCTTTTCTCCAATCTCTGCTGGCAGCACATCAGGCATCTTATATGCTGTCCCCAGCACGTAAGAGTCCGTGGTTTTATGCTTCTCCGTGGAATAGAAGATACCAAACGGTCTTTGGAGTCTTTGGAGAAATTACTGTCAAAGTGCCAAAATACAGGTGTCTGAACTGATGGCTCTCTCTTTCTTTCCAATTCCAGTGTTTGGAAAAGGTGACCACCAAGACAGACAAACCAAAGAGCCACTTCCCTACCCATACCGGAAGCCCACAGTGGAACTGTTTGTGAGTATGGCAACCCCAGACCAGAGACAGCACCCTGCAGCCCACAGCAGGGTGGGGAGTTGCGGTCTGTCAAGGATGCTCTAATTTAGGCAAACATCTCTTGAGTTGTGTTTTCAGAAATGTAGCCATGTGGATAAAAAAAAATGTCTATTTTTCACAGTTTGCTTTGTGAGCTCTCATACCTTTTCATTGCATTATTTATCCTCAGTTTGCATTTAGGAAATAAGATTGTGCTAGGGTTTTTCTAAGAATCTTTATGTGTTTAATCTCATACCTTTGTGTTTAAAATTCAAAAACTAGAATGCTAAGTAGGGAAATAATTCCCTTTAGAAAGTATGTAAGACAGTGATTTTTAAGAAAATCAAGACATGTGTGTCTAAATCTTCATTCTCCCATATCGCTTTGACTCTTGCAACATGAACTTCTGCACGCCCAAGTCCTCATCCACAGAACAAGGGTGAAGAGACCACCTCATCCTACCTCACTGAGGTTGAACATTATCAAATAAGATGATGTGTCCAACAAAACAACCTAGAGAGAGATGGTTAAACAGCAGTTTAACAAAATCTCAAGTGAAAATCTTAGTTTGGTCCTCCAAGTGACTTCAAATGTCACCTGATATGAAAATCCCAAAACTGTGGAAGATTCTTACCTATTTCTGGCCCCTGGGCAGGATCTGGACACCATGGAGGAAAGCTCTGAGATAAAGCCGGAAGCCAACACGGCCAGGACTTCCTGGATTCGGAGCTCTATGGCCACTTTGGGGAAGAGACTCAGCAAAGCCTTGAGCTACATCACAGGAGAGATGAAGGAGTGTGGAGAGGGACTGAAAGGTACAGTCTGTAACGTCAACCACTGACAGCCCCCAAAGCGCCTGTCTTACTCACTCCCCCCCTCCCCCAGAAACATGCTGTGGGGCTTCTCTGCGGACCAGTTGGAGATCTCTTTTAGGGGGCCTCTCAGAGAAGCTTCTTTTTCCATTAAAGCAGAGGGTCTCTTGGGATATAAACATCCATATTTGCAACTGTTCTGTAAGGATATTGGATAGTTGTGTGAGGTCTTGTTTCTCGACAGAAAAGTTCTGCTGACCCACATATACCAACTAAATATTACCGACAAGCACTGGGATTCTGAATCCAGCATTCTAGACAAATCTGTGCTGGGCGGCTTAGGGAACTGTGTCTACTAGGGCAGAGGGTTCTCTGCTCATGGGTTTCATACCCTCTCTGCGCCAAGAGAATTTTCTGGAAATTTTATGCCACTCTCACGGGAAGCATAATCAAGCTCAAAGTAGGTACCTGATCCCCGCCATGGGAAAAACAGCCTAGAGACTAGTAGAGACTGCATTTGGGCTAGCAATGGCTGGCAAGTGCTCTGGGCATTCAAATGCACCCCTGCGTTCTTTGTTTAGACTCCCCTCTGACTGATGAAAATACATGCTGGTCCCCTGAAGACCCCCACCCCCACTGCCACCTGTGACCTAGCCCAGGCCTGAGCTGTTCTGAGCTTCTGCTGACTCTCCCTGCTATCATTTCAGACAAATCTCCAGTGTTCCAGTTCCTTGACTGGGTGCTCCGAGGCATGTCCCAGGTGATGTTCGTGAACAACCCTCTCAGTGGCGTCCTCATCGCCCTTGGCCTCTTCGTGCAGAATCCCTGGTGGGCCATCTCGGGTTGCTTGGGCACGATCGTGTCCACCTTGACTGCCCTCATCCTGAGCCAGGATAAGTAAGTCCCCAAGGCCTAGTGTTCCAGCATAAGGCCAGGAGACCACTCCCTAGGAGGACCATCACCTCCTTCCTAACCTCTAGCCCAAACTCCTCAAAACAATGACACTACTAACTAGACGCTACTCTTCTTTGACAGAAAAGGGTAGATAGGTTATCTTTGCTCCCTACTCCCAAAAGGGTAGCTTGTTTGAGGATGGGTTGTCAGGCCCCAAGTTAGAAAGCTGTGACTCAGTTAAAATCATAGAGAGGCTCCTGCTCTACCAACTCATCCTTGTGCCCCCAGGTCAGCCATTGCGGCAGGACTCCATGGCTACAACGGGGTGCTTGTGGGGCTCCTGATGGCCGTGTTCTCGGACAAGGGCAACTATTACTGGTGGCTGTTGCTCCCTGTCATCATTATGTCCATGACTTGGTAAGTCTGCTTCTAAAATTCCTCTGTGTGTGTGTGTGTGTGTGTGTGTGTGTGTGTGTGTGTGTGTGTGTACACATGCATTCAGGTTTGTTTGCCTGTATGTCCAGGGTGGAAGCCAGAGGCTGACTTCAGGTGTCCTTCCCTGTTACTCTCCACCTCGTTTTCTGAGAAAAGGTCTCTCACTGAACGTGGCCACTGTTTTGGTGAGGCTAGCTGGCCAGCAAGATCCAGAGTTTTACCTGTCTCCACCCACAGCACTGGGGTTGTAGACACATGCTGCCATGCCCAGCTCTTGACATGGGTGCTGGGAATTGAACTCAGGTCCTAATGTTTGAGCAGCAGGCACTTTCCCCGCCACGTCATCTCCCCATCCCAGTCAACATCTTTTTTAACCCAGCCCTTTGACTGCCATTTTTACCCCCGTTTTAAAGTATTTATCATTTAGTTTGAGTGTCAGGAGCACCCACTAGAGGCAGTTGCTAAGGAACCGGGGGTGTCACGCCATCTGCGTGCGGTGCCTCATCAGCTGCCATCCTTTCCCTGAGATCTCAAAGGGCTTCTGGTCCTGCCCTGGCTGCGTACAAAGCAAGAAACCTCTGGCCACATAAGCTGAGAGCTGCACAGGGTCCTGCCAGTGTCTGGAAATGTCATCCCTCCTCCTCCCACAAGATTTTCTCCATCCCTTAGACTGCTGACCAGATTGAGACAACCTCACAGGGTAGACTGAAGTCCAGCCATGAAGCAGAGACCGCCATGTACCAGACTTCTCCCTCGTTTCCAGAAAATGAAGGGTAGTCTGCCCATGAAGTCAGAGACCTTGGCCACTCAAAATCATTAATGGCTGTTATTCCCTCCCTTTCTTCTCCTGACCCTCCCTCACTCCTCCTGCCTAGGGGATGGAGTTCTATGACTGAGGAAACCCCAAGGACCTCCTAAAGTCATCCTTCCGAGGTTGAATGTGACCCTTCCCCGGTCTCTATGCCCCACTCAAGAAAGAAACGCAAGGAAAGGCAGACACGAAGCTGCTTTTCTCTGGGTAAACCAGGGTTCTCTGCCACTGTGTGGTCTAGTTCCAAGGCCAGTGGCATCTGACAGGTCTCTCATGTTTCTTCCACCAGTCCCGTCCTTTCCAGTGCCCTGAGCACCATCTTCAGCAAGTGGGACCTTCCCGTCTTCACCCTGCCCTTCAACATTGCCGTGACCCTGTACCTGGCAGCCACAGGCCACTACAACCTCTTCTTCCCCACGACGCTGCTGCAGCCTGCAACCGCCACACCCAACATCACCTGGTCAAATGTCCAAGTGCCTTTGGTAGGTGTCATGAAAGAAGGACGGGTGACGGTGGTGCACACCTTTAATCCCGGCACTCGGGAGACAGAGGCAGGCGGATCTCTGAGTTCGAGGCCAGCCTGGTCTACAGAGCGAGATCCAGGGCAAGCACCAAAACTACACAGAGAAACCCTGTCTCGAAAAATAAAAAATAAAATAAAATAACCTGGAAAGAAGGAAAGAAGGGCAGTAGTTGTACAAATTCAATGCCAAACTGAATATACTTGTTTTGCACATCAGAAACACAAGCAAATGATGGCTATTCACAATTACACAGTACAAGGTGTTCTACATACGTATCCTGTGAGATCCTATCCTTGTCTCCTAAGAGCTAGAAGGTTTGTTTGTGGCTCCACCCTATGATAACACAGAGGAAGAAACCAAAGCCAAATTAAAAAACCCACCCAAGGCTCCACAGTGAATTAATGGAGAGCCAAGTCCGGGCTAGAACTCTACCCCCATATGTGACCTGGGCTCTTTGCTGCTTTCCTTTGTTTGGAAGCCTTTTTGATACTTAAGCCCAGTTTTAACATACTCATACAGTGTTTTCTTTCATTCATCACACGGAACCATTAAAGTATACACACCACGCCACTACCCATCAGTCTCAACAATTGTAGCCTATCCCATTTTCTTCATGAGCCTTGCTCATATTTTGAAGCACAGGTTTACCTCCATTCAGAAACAGAGGTAGCAGAGATTTTCATCTTTTTAAAGTATTTTATGTATAATACTGACCTCTGGAAGCCTGCCAAGATAGTGAATAAGAAGTAATATTAAAAGTATTAAACAAGATGGGAAAATGTGGCCATTAGGCTTCTTAACTAACTAGGCACTTCTTTTTTTCTTCTAAGACCTCCCACTTTCCATCACACTAAAGGACTTCCTGTTCCAGTTTATAGCTCAACCTGGAACTTCATTATTGGTGATTCATCGCCACAAAGCCATTGGGCTTATTAAAGGAAGTTTCAGAAATAATGATGCCCGGTGCCTCCTAGCACTTCATAGTATTATTGACAGAGTCCTGCAAACACACTGAGAGGCATCATTATTCAGAAAAGACATTATTCTGTCAGCCTTATCCTTGGTCATTGTCATGGACGGTGGGGGAGGGGGCAGCATTCGTGGGCCAGAGGTGAGAAAAGGGGCTGAGTTGGTGATTCACCCTCAGGAGTTTCCCTGCTCATGGGGTTTACCCAGTCCCTATCTTTTGGAGCCAAAATTGTTCTACTCAGTATGCTATGAAAAGATAATGTTAGAAATCATAAGATAAGGTTCATTGTATTCTCAATGAAAAATATTTCAGACTTTTCTAGAAATGAAATATTTTTTAATAATCCTATACAAATAGTTTAGACCACCACCACCCCAACAATTCAGAAAAAAAAATTAATTTTGGGCAGTCATTCTTGAAGAAATAACTTTCTGGACTATGATAAGAATTCGTGTGTTGTGTCTTCCAATTAAAACTTGTACTTTGTGATTCAAGAAAATGAGCAATGGATGTCAGAAAGAGGATCTAGAGACCCCAGCAGTGTAGAGTGACCACTGAGGGGTTCCAGAGGGGACAAGTAGGGCTAGATAAAACAGCCATGTGTCATTCTCTGCATATATACTCTCATGCCTGTCCCTTACCCC
>CABHPP010159328.1:0-10918 GCA_902168425.1 Peromyscus attwateri | reverse complement strand
CCTCCTTCTAGATATTAGGGAAAGTCATGCATCCAGGCAAGTGGCAGGTTGTGTGATCCTGAAATCGGCGCCTTTTGTTTTATCTGCTTTGCTAAGTGAGCGAAGTCAAGGACCCCTTTAACTCCTTTGGAGCACTTTGTGCTATTTTCTGTACAGCTGCTTGAGCTGAGCATTTTTCTTTTCCGAGTCTTGACTTGGCCTCATCTCATTTGCCACTAGTCCTATGCATTTTCATCAGCCACCTAAAAACAGTGTAGCATCCAGGAGTAAGCAAGCAAGGGTAAGGAACAGACTGAATTGACTCGGGAAATCGACTGGGGCAGAGAGGGAAAACCAGGGGAAGTGAGGAGGGAGGAAGGAGCCGTGTGTCAGGGGCTGGCTTCCATGGCTGCCGGAGTTGGTTATTGGCCTTTTGTTCCATATTTGAACTATTCCCCACACCTTTAGAGCCATGCTCTGAATGGAATGGCTCAGGAAGTCCACTTTAGGGGCTTTTATGAAGATAACAGGGCAGGACTACCCCACACTTGATTGAAGTCAAGTTTTGTACCGCTAGTGAAAAACACCAGCTGATTTCTCGCATCCAGTCAGGCCTCAGTGGAGCACTTGTGCAGACCTGACCTGGGGGCTCGCGCTGGGGGACATGAAGTGCTAAGTTTCCTCCCACACTTGCCACATGGGATGGGCCCTGCTCAGACATGGACTTGTCCTGGTTCTGATGCAGCAGATGGAGCCCAGGACCAAACAGTCCTCTTAAGGAAAGATTCTGAGGGCCAAGCACTTCCTAAAACTCCTTGTTCCCTTCACAGATAAAATGTTTCAAGAACTATGTTTAATTTAACAAAATGCTTATTCTTTTAACAGAAAGATTATAAAATATCCTCTTTAAATAATTTTATGTATTGAGACTTACCTGCAATATGTCTACTATTTTAAGTATTATGGCTGTTTCTTTTTAAACGTATGTATTTCAGTTGATTAATCTAGAAGGGAGTTTGTCTATATTTATCTCAGAGTTTATAGCATTGTGAAAAATGTGGTTATTAAATGTTCAAGTTGTGAGGTAGAAGTATACCATTGTTTTAAAAAATAAAGTGTTAGGCTGGGCGTGGTGGTGTACAACTTTAATCCCAGCGCTTGTGAGGCAGAGGTAGGGCATCTCTGTGAGTTCAAAGCCTGTCTGGTCTACAGAGGAGCTTCAGGCCAGCCACAGCTACATAGTGAGACCCTGTCTCAAAAATAAACAAATAAAATGCTTTTGAATCATCTTGGACTTTAACATCCTCACAAGTTAGCAAATCAACAGAGTGTGTCTGTGCAGGTGATATTCCCACAATCAGCCCGAGAGCCAAGCCTTGCCAACTGCGGGCCTCTGACAACACATGGGAGAGTGAGTCGGGAACCAGAAAGGGAATCCTTCCATCCAGTGTGTAGAATGGGTGGTTTAGCAGATACTGGAAACCAGCAGGAACTTGGGACTAAGAGTTCCTGCTGGATGGACATCCTAACTAGAAACCAAGCATTCCTGTGGATGGACATTGTAACTGGAAGCCGAGCATCCCTGTGGATGGACATCGTAACTGGAAGCCTAGCGTCCCTGTGGATGGACATCCTAACTGGAAGCTGAGCATCCCTGTGGATGGACATCCTAACTGGAAGCCGAGCGTCCCTGTGGATGGACATCCTAACTGGAAGCTCCCTGCTCTTCCCCAGAGGCACTAAACCTTCCTTTCTTTTCCACCGAGTTTTCACTCTGCTTTCTATGGCCTCCTTCCCAATCCTGCGGAGCACTGCTTTTAAGGTGAAAGTGGCCTAGGTGGAAGTTACTACATGGTTTCATCTCAGTGAGGTGTTTTGCTTGTTTCGGAGGCCTGGTCTTTGATATTTCTTTGATAGGATAGATAAAAGATACCCTCCCAAATGAAGGATGAGAAGTGGCAGGGGCATGTGTGGTGGCACATGCCTGTAACTCTCCAGCATTTGCAGGTGGAGGTAGAAGGGTCAGGAGTTGACAGTCAGTCTTGACTACGTAGTGAGTTTGAGTTACATGTCACCCTGTCTCATTCAAAGCAGAACCAAAGCAAGTGGTAAACAAAGCAAGAAATTGCTTTTTAGTGACTTCTTAGGAAAAAAAAATCATAGAAATGACAATAGCTTGTTATTGAAGTTCACATCTTACCTTTCAGATGGGTGAAGTCATTCATTTGCCAGATATCTCTCAGTGCGCATTTCTTTTCTTTTTTCTTTTTTTTCTCTTCTTTCTTTTTTGTTTTTGTTTTGTTTTGTTTTGTTTTGGTTTGGTTTGGTTTTTTGTTGTTTTTTGTTTTTTGAGACGGTGTCTTTCTACATAGCCCTGACTGTCGTAGAACTCAACATGTAGACCAGACTGGCCTTGAACTCACAAAGATCCACCCGATTCTGCCTCCCCAGTGCTGGGATTAAAGGTTTGCGCCACCACACTCAGCTTGGTGCAGATTTCTGTTACATGCCCTGTATGCTGCAAGGCTGTGGCTGAGCTGGACATAACTGACAGCTTTTTGGGGACTCCCAAAGAATTTTAAAAGACTTTTGATGACACTTATAACCATGGAACAACCAACCTGCCTTCACTTGATTACCGTGTTCACTCCTGATAGTTCTGCCTGCTTCGTGCTTTGTCCTTTTCAATCCTTAGGCGTTAGGGGTTTTGCTGTGTATTTCCTTCCTGCAAACCAGTTAGCTTTCCTGCCACCCATGTGTCTTCTGTCTGTCCCCCGAGTCAAAGGCTAGCACTCTGTCTTAAAAAACCTCCTCAGGCTTCAGTGAAATCTGCTTCCCCCATGTCTGTCTGATGTCTCCTTTCCTGTTTATTGTGTTTCTTTTTTATTCGCATACATTATTTGCCCAGATGGGTTTCATTGTGTATTGTATTTCAGTGCGCCAGGACTGTTGCGGCTGGTCTTTTGGAAAGTTAGCGTATGTAAAGGGGAGCTATGAGAGTGGGCGCTGACCCTCTGATCCTCGGTGGAGTCCTGCTCTCTTTGGTTCTTCCTGGCTGCTGTTTTGCTACCTTGAGTCCCAGGTGAATTGTGCTTTATTGACATCAAGGTCAGCTCCTGTAGTAAGTTGGGCTCTCTCCTGCCTAATGCTCCTGCAGTGACGGCTGAGCTCCTCGGGCATCCCACAGAACCCTGGGGTCCTTGCCGAGTAAGCTTGCTGTTCTTCGCACCTCGGGCTCTCATAGTGGACAGCTGCGAGTAGGAGAGAACTGTGAAGTTGGCTTTGCTCTCACTGCTGTTGGCCAGTTGTTTTTGTTCAGCAGTCTCCCAAAAGAGTTTTGGGCATTCCTGAGAGTCTCACTCAGAATTGTGTGGAACAAAGACGAGGAGGAGAAATTGGAGTCCCAAACCACTGCAAATGGAGGAAGCACCCTGACCTCCCGTTCTAGCGTTCCGGTCTGCAGAGTTGGAGGGTTTTTAAAAAGTGGAGTATGGCAATTTTTTCCTAAGGCTAAATTTAGCAGTTGCTTTGGAAAATCGGAGTGGTACAGCGTGTGCCTTATCTCGGACTGGCCCTTACCCTTCCCTCTGCACTCAGACGTCTTACACGGCTTGCCAGGGAGGAGCAGCTTAATGGACTGTAGTGGCCCCATTTATTCTGGGAAGGAATGGAGTGATTTCACTTTCCCCATCTTTCCAAGCTTCCTGAAACATTCAGGAGACTTCCTAAGCAGCAATTACAGTTCTTTACAGAAATAGTTCGAGCCATGCCTCCTCCTGCTTTGTCAGCTCCTGGTGCCACTGAAGCCAAGGGCTGTAAATGGAACGAGAGACGGCTTCTCGTTCCCTGTCCAAATAGCAACAGGAGGCACATGTGCACTTGAGACACAAATAACGCGTTTTAAAATAGCAGATGGTATTTGATGGTTGCTCCTTCATTCATTTACCTGCCAAGGCAAACTTTCTCCTACTCTGCAACACAACCTGAAGTGGCTCAGTGCACATGATGCGTCTCTGCATGTACTGTGCATTAGCTGAGTTGCAGGCATCCGTGCCCAAGCATGCTTCTGAGGTTGCGCTAGAAAATACTTCTTTTGTTTCACATCATTAAAATTCCATGTTTACATAGCAGCTTAACCTGATGGACCTGTTTAACACTTTGGTGACTGATTACAGGCTCTGCTTTCGTGAAGATGTGCTCTGTGTCTGGTCATTTGCATAGCCCATTTCCCAAGTAAAAAGGGGGCATCTAGCAGTTAGGGGTCAGTGATATTTTTAGTGTGCAGCGCCAACGGCTGCAGAAAAGTGACATTGCTCTGCTGGGAAATTCCAGCTAGTGTCTGAGGACGTCAGATGGTCACAATTGCTGCCAGGCTTCATGGCCAGCACTATGTAGTGACATCATTTCTTTACCTGAGCTGCAAAAAATAAATAAATAAATTTAAAAAAAAAGCCAGGTAAACACAGCTTTTTAAATCATCCACCCTCCAATTCAGCTCCATTGCACTTCGACCATTTCAACCAAACCCTCCCCACCAAAGCAAACAAAAAGAGCTGCTGATTGGCGCATACATCCACCGTGGCAGTGAAATTTGCCGAGTCCTTGGCTAGTCGGTAAGTGACCTCATCAATAGCTTGGCTCCCAGGTGCTTAAATTAGAAACAATACTCTTTGCCCTGAACGCTTACCCACTCTGGTGCCAGATCCCCGCTTCCCAAAAGCCCACACAAGTCTTGCCAGTAGTGGGATGACATACAGGAAGACAAGTACACGTGTGTTTGCCGAGTTCTCTAGGACAGGACAACACAGGGAAGGGTGGCTGGGTGCCGTGAAAACAACACTTGGGACTCCAGCCTGTGTCCAGGTCTCTGCCCTGATGCTTAAAGACAGCATGACCTTGGGTAAGGAAGCTGTTTTCTGAGCCTCTGCTTTCTCCCCTGTGAGTCAGGAGTGGATCCTCTAGTCGTTGGGAAAATGGAGCTTACACAGGGGGTACCTAGCTTCTGCGGGTGCTCCACGTAGCCGCTCGGTAGCTGCTGTTAATGCACTGCCCAGAGTGATGGTTGGCTTACGAAGAATCAGGTTCACAGGTGGACATGGGAAAAGAGCGATACTAACTACAGGCCAGAGGCATGGAAAGTTCCTGGTGTGTTCAGAGAAAACAAAACATAAATGTGACCTGGAACAGTTCCTAAAGAGCATGCCACGATACAACAGAGTTCAGTTTTATGTTATAGGTCCAAGGAGAAGGATTTAATTTAAAAATGTTTTTGGATTTATTTTGTGTGTATGAGTGTTCCGCCTGCATGTATGTAAGCGCAGCACTTGCATGCAGTACTTGTGGTGACCAGAAGAGGATGCCATATGCTCTGGAACTAGAGTTACTGATGGTTATGAGCCATCACATTGGTGCTGAGAACCAAATGTAGGTCCTCTGCCAGAGCAACAGATGCTCTCAACTGCTGAGCCATTTCTCATCCCCTTAATTTTTTAAAAACATTTTAGTTTAGGTGTATGGGTGTTCTATCTACATGTATGCCTGTGCATCATTTGTGTGCCCGGTACCCAGTGAGGCCAGAAGCATGTGAACCACCATGGGGGTGCTGGAAATTGAAACCCAGGTCCTCTGGAGGAACAGCTAGTACTCTTAACGGCTGAGCCATCTCTCCAGTCCCCTGCCCCAATATTTTAAATTAGTTGATATCATATCGGAAACCATTCAATATAGCCATGAAAATTACTGGGCTCTGAAACTTACATGGGCTGTACAAAATCAGGAGCAAGCAGGAGATGCAGCAGGCTCAGAGGTTTTGTTTTTTGTTTTTTGTTTTCCCCCACAGCATCTCACTCATAGCAGAGGCCCTAGGTGGCTCCTCTCTTCCAGCAGCAGATTCCATGTTTTCTGAACATAGAACATGCTATAGATGTCTGGTTTCTTGAATTTTTTCTTTAGGCCTTTGGTGTGGCTTGGGAACTTTAAAGATTTAGGCAACTATCAACTTGGAATGTTTTTAAATGAATCCCTTTGAGAGTTAGAAATCCCTATCAGAGAGACAGAGATACCCCCCTTGGCTGCATGGTACTTTGCATAATGGGAAAGTCTGGGATCAGGTGAATCAAGCTCCAAGTAGCCATTCTTGTTTCTTGTTTTGTGCTTTTTGAGACAGTGTCTTACTGTGTAGACCTGGCTGGCCTGGAACTCATTATATAGACCAGGCTGGATTTGAACTCACAGATCTGCCTGCCTCTGCCTCTTGAGTACCAGGTTTAAAGATGTGCGCCACCACACGAGGTTCCAACAAGCCATTCTACATTCTTGGACAGTGATTGGTTGTGTCACATTTTTTTTTTCTTTCTGATCTTTGTAACCATCAGAGCTATGCATGATTGTGAGTGTAGTTTTCTTTATACTTAACATTTTCTAATGTTGGAAACTGTAAGAATTGGAGTAAGATTGGTCAGGCATGCTACTGCACCTGCCCTGCATACCTGTGGGGTTTTCTCTTCCTCCCTCCTCCCCTCCCTCCTCCCCTCCTCTTGTAGTCTAACCTGTCTCTGGGCAGTATTTGCAGCATGTCTGGTGTTGCCTTCCTATGTCATAACATTGCTTCTTTTCATCTTCTTTTGTCTGTTTCAGTGGCCCCAGGGGGTATGAATGAACATTGTAATGTTATTCTCATCTATCAGTATGGACTCCAGTTTATTTTAACATCTGAACGGATGGATAACTGTAGAAGCATGTGTCTGTATACATACAAGTGTCGATTAGCTCTGTCCACTGACAGAGCCTAGAAGCAATGCAGTGAGCTCACATAGCACCCAAGTCTTGGTTCCTAAATACCATTCTCCAGTGAAAGGAACGGGACTCCACACCTCACAGGGATGGTTGCTTCTAAGGCTGGGGCATGAAAAATAGAAGGCAAACCCAGAGCGTCTTGTGACAAGTCACTGAGGTTGAGGAAGTGTTCAAAAGAGAACGATGGTGGTGACATGGGAGAGGAGCGTGGGGTCCGGCCTGGAAGAGCTTGTGGCTAAAGCTGGGACACTTGGAACAAGAAGTCGATAACACAGTGTTAGATTGTGACCCAGGGTAGAAAATAATACACACAAGGCAATATTGCTTGAAGCAACTGAATAAATAGAGACGGACAAGACTTCCTTCCTCACTGGAGAACTCCAGATGACATGTGACACCTCTTCCCAAGATGTGGAGTTCAGCGCCCTTCACTTTGAACACAGACAAAGTTAGTTCCTTGCTTCCAAAGGCCATGTGAGAAAAATCCCAGCTTCACTAACAAGTCCAGCAGACCTTGCCCAAACCAAACAGTCAAGGGTCACATCATCCATGCACATCTCAGACCCACTGATGTCATGGAGGGGCAGGAAGTCTGCTTCTGATGTCAGCACCAGTCTGATCAGCAGATGAACCTAAAATGCAGAGTCATCTACAGAATATCCAATTAGCGGTCTTCCAATGATGGAAGTCAAGAGTAAGAGCTAGTAAAATCACAAATCCAAGGAGCCTTAGAAACTGAATGCAGTGTGTCCTGGGCTAAGTCCTGAAACAGAAAAGGCACATTAGTGGGCAGTGAGTTACAGTCAGATTCAGATCTGTGGTTAGTAGGAGGGCCATAGTGATACTAGTTTTTTCATCTTAACAAAGGTGTTAAATGAGATGTTAGTATTAGGGATAACTGGACAAGGGCTTGTGGAGGCTCTGATCTTTGCCGTGTATATGTAAATAAAATATGTAAGGTTTTTATGTATATAAAGATTGATATTGATATATTGATATATATATATATATATATATTAGATATATATGTATATCTAAAGGCCCCATAGCTCTGGCTGGGAGAAGACGCCAGCATGACAGTAGCTCACACTTAGAAGTCTCCTCACCTAGACCTCACTTGTTGGTTTACTTAATCCAAACAAGATAGACGTTGGTGCACAGACTTTACAAATGAGAGAAATGAGGTATCGGGTGAGTCACACTGTAGCTGGGCCCAGCCGAGAGCTCCGGTCTCTCCTGCATTCCTTCTCCTGTGTCACTGCTGCCTGATTGAAGAACGCCGCCTCAGCACAAAGTGGGTTTAGGTAAAAGATAGTCCTCATGACCAGGATTATTTACCTTGTGGCTGGGGTGCAGGTGTGCATGTGTGTGCTTGTTCTGTGGGGAGGAGCCTGATGATGGCTACAGTACCTTCCTCTCCTGAAGTCATGCAGGTAAATAGGCCAGTGTAGAGACTAACAGCCAGGGGTGCGTTCCACCTTGAATTGAAACTGGTAAGAAACAACGGGATGTAGTTAGTGCTTTGCAGAGAGCAGTGTGGGGAGTGGGATGGGGGACAGGATCTTAATGTTTCCAAGTACTGACAGATCTGAGTTGGCTTTGCACTTTGGGGAAAGTGTGGGTCCCAGTTCTCGTCAACAGAGCTGAGGCAGACGGGCCAGGCAGGGTTTACCCAAGGCTGTGCTGGGGAGGAATCTGCTTCTGTCAGAGTCATCCAAGCACTGGGTGGAAGAGAGAGGGGTGTTCTTTCACAGTGGAAGCATGCCAGGACCTGAGCCAGGCTCCTTGAAATGTGGTCCCGACTAGCATCCTCGGCATCCCCTGAGAACTTGTGAGAAATGCAACCGCTGGGCCTCACCCAGACCTGTGGGGTCAGAAACTCTAGGAATAGAGCCGAGCAGTCTCTTCAGCCCGCCTAAAATGAGAACCTCTGGTGTCAAGAGTCCATATTCTATTGAGATAGTAAAATTTAGTGCCTCTTTGGTCCCCATGGTGTATTGGTTTCAGGACATCACAAAGATCCAAGAATGCTCAGGTCTCTTACGTGAAGTGTTTGCATAGCACCTGTGCTCATCTTCCCATGTATTTTATCATCTCGTGGTTATTTACCATATCTAATAAGGTAAACAAACGCTGTGTCAGGAATTGTGCCGTATTAGGGAATGACAACAAGCAATCCGTACATGTGCAGTGTGAGTGGTTTGGTGGGTTGGGGTGTAGTGACTCATAAACACAAGGCAAGCTTCCTGTCGCTATGTACAGCCCGAGCATTTTGATGTTTGTCTTTTTTTCTCTAACAGGGTCTCACTATGTAGGCCTGGCTGGCTTGGAACTTGCTGTGTAGACCAGGCTAGCCTCAAACTCACAGAGATCTGCATGACTCAGCCTCCTGAGAGTTCTAGAATTAAAGGCGTGCACCACCATGCTCAGCCCTTAGGCATTTTAAATTTTGAAACAATGTGCTGATAAGTTACCCAGACTGGCTTTGAACTCTTGATCCTCTTGCTTATCCTCTTGGGTAGCTGTGGTGATAGGCCAGCTACCAGGCCTGGGCTTTCTGTTTTGTTATATGTGTGTTTCAGCAAGTGCTTCAGCGTGGAAGCCAGAGGTTGACATTGGGCATCATCCTCACTCACTCTCCACCTTGATTTCTCACTCAAACTAGGATCCTGATGGATTCAGCTAGTCCAAATTGCCCCAGAGATCCCGTCTCTGCCTCCTAAGGGCTGGGATTACAGACAGGTTATCATATCTGCTCCAACCCTACACGGTTACTGGAACTCTCAAGTTCACATCACATGCTTGCACGGCAAGTGTCTTATGGATGGAGCCTTCCGTCTCCCCAGTCCCCCCCACCTGTGTTAGAGAATATTCCCATCTTTCAAGTGAGCCCATGGATGCAGAGGACACAGCTACAGACGCGGCTCTGTTCGAGACTGGCTGATGTATAAAGAAGAGGTGTTTATTTGCCTCACGGCTCAGGCTGGGTATCTGTGTGCAGTGCTCCTTGGAGAAGGTTATTCATGGGTGCACTCAGTGCATAGCATCAGGGCAGCCCTGTTCCTAGAGATCAAATGCAGTGTGGTAGCTGCAGTTTGTGTCCAGAGGGTCTGTCATGTCTGGGCCTGGTAGGAGGGATGAGCAGGTGACCATCCTTAGCACAGCACACTCCAGCTCTGCCCCACAGGGAACTGGTGGCTGTCTCGGGGTGCGTGTGACTAGGTCTCGGGGCAGTCAGTGCCTCTGTGACTTTGTCTCCTGAGGGGTGTTCATCTTGGCTGCTGGGTTCACAGTGCCTGGGAAAAGTGCAGGAAGATGAACGAACAGCCAGAGCTGTGGAGGTTTAGAATTAAGCCGCCACATCATTTCAGTGGGGTGAGTTAGCCTAGTGCAGGTCCAGAAGTGAATGGAGGTCAGGCTGAGCACTGCACTGCGGGAGGAAGCAGGAGCCTCTGCAGTGTCCCGAGAAGGATGGTGACCCAAGGGTGGAGTTCCGTCTTCAGCTGGCTTCTGATGGTTCCTGGGAAGAGGGGTGGGATCTGCTCAAGGCCCCTCTGGTCATTCTGTCCCCTGCCTTCATCCTGAGGTTTCCCTGATAACACTTGGGTGAAATCCTCCAAGATGGCCATATCCACCCGTGTGTGTGTGAAATTGAAGCAGAGATGGAGGGTCTCACTGAGTGGGCACTGCTTGTTTCTGTTAATATTTCTGGAGACAACATCAGGATTTGTAAAAAGGTTTTGGTTTAGTAAAGTAAAATGAATTTGATGGCAAGTTGGTATTTCTAATTTCCAGGGAAGTCTGTTTTTCAGGGCACTTCAAACTTGTGCTTCTGTCTTTCTGTAATGTTTCCTCCCTGTGTGTCCCTGTGTGTAAAGTGAAGCAACGGTGTCTGCCTGAGTGTTGGTGATGAGCCAGGGCTTGAAATGCTGCTGTCCTAGGTCTGTTGCCTCTCTGCCTTTCATTTCTTCTTGTGTGTAAACTGCCCCACTCACTAGTCTGAGAGTCGCTGGTGGGGTAGCAGGGAGCACTGTCCCTCTTACTAGTCTGGGAGTCACTGGTGGGGTAGCAGGGAGCACTGCCCCGCTCACCAGTCAGGGAGTCACTGGTGGGGTAGCAGGGAGCACTGCCCTGCTCACCAGTC
>CABHPP010159327.1:0-10921 GCA_902168425.1 Peromyscus attwateri | reverse complement strand
CCTCCTTCTAGATATTAGGGAAAGTCATGCATCCAGGCAAGTGGCAGATTGTGTGATCCTGAAATCGGTGCCTTTTGTTTTATCTGCTTTGCTAAGTGAGCGAAGTCAAGGACCCCTTTAACTCCTTTGGAGCACTTTGTGCTATTTTCTGTACAGCTGCTTGAGCTGAGCATTTTTCTTTTCCGAGTCTTGACTTGGCCTCATCTCATTTGCCACTAGTCCTATGCATTTTCATCAGCCACCTAAAAACAGTGTAGCATCCAGGAGTAAGCAAGCAAGGGTAAGGAACAGACTGAATTGACTCGGGAAATCGACTGGGGCAGAGAGGGAAAACCAGGGGAAGTGAGGAGGGAGGAAGGAGCCGTGTGTCAGGGGCTGGCTTCCATGGCTGCCGGAGTTGGTTATTGGCCTTTTGTTCCATATTTGAACTATTCCCCACACCTTTAGAGCCATGCTCTGAATGGAATGGCTCAGGAAGTCCACTTTAGGGGCTTTTATGAAGATAACAGGGCAGGACTACCCCACACTTGATTGAAGTCAAGTTTTGTACCGCTAGTGAAAAACACCAGCTGATTTCTCGCATCCAGTCAGGCCTCAGTGGAGCACTTGTGCAGACCTGACCTGGGGGCTCGCGCTGGGGGACATGAAGTGCTAAGTTTCCTCCCACACTTGCCACATGGGATGGGCCCTGCTCAGACATGGACTTGTCCTGGTTCTGATGCAGCAGATGGAGCCCAGGACCAAACAGTCCTCTTAAGGAAAGATTCTGAGGGCCAAGCACTTCCTAAAACTCCTTGTTCCCTTCACAGATAAAATGTTTCAAGAACTATGTTTAATTTAACAAAATGCTTATTCTTTTAACAGAAAGATTATAAAATATCCTCTTTAAATAATTTTATGTATTGAGACTTACCTGCAATATGTCTACTATTTTAAGTATTATGGCTGTTTCTTTTTAAACGTATGTATTTCAGTTGATTAATCTAGAAGGGAGTTTGTCTATATTTATCTCAGAGTTTATAGCATTGTGAAAAATGTGGTTATTAAATGTTCAAGTTGTGAGGTAGAAGTATACCATTGTTTTAAAAAATAAAATGTTAGGCTGGGCGTGGTGGTGTACAACTTTAATCCCAGCGCTTGTGAGGCAGAGGTAGGGCATCTCTGTGAGTTCAAAGCCTGTCTGGTCTACAGAGGAGCTTCAGGCCAGCCACAGCTACATAGTGAGACCCTGTCTCAAAAATAAACAAATAAAATGCTTTTGAATCATCTTGGACTTTAACATCCTCACAAGTTAGCAAATCAACAGAGTGTGTCTGTGCAGGTGATATCCCCACAATCAGCCCGAGAGCCAAGCCTTGCCAACTGCGGGCCTCTGACAACACATGGGAGAGTGAGTCGGGAACCAGAAAGGGAATCCTTCCATCCAGTGTGTAGAATGGGTGGTTTAGCAGATACTGGAAACCAGCAGGAACTTGGGACTAAGAGTTCCTGCTGGATGGACATCCTAACTAGAAACCAAGCATTCCTGTGGATGGACATTGTAACTGGAAGCCGAGCATCCCTGTGGATGGACATCGTAACTGGAAGCCTAGCGTCCCTGTGGATGGACATCCTAACTGGAAGCTGAGCATCCCTGTGGATGGACATCCTAACTGGAAGCCGAGCGTCCCTGTGGATGGACATCCTAACTGGAAGCTCCCTGCTCTTCCCCAGAGGCACTAAACCTTCCTTTCTTTTCCACCGAGTTTTCACTCTGCTTTCTATGGCCTCCTTCCCAATCCTGCGGAGCACTGCTTTTAAGGTGAAAGTGGCCTAGGTGGAAGTTACTACATGGTTTCATCTCAGTGAGGTGTTTTGCTTGTTTCGGAGGCCTGGTCTTTGATATTTCTTTGATAGGATAGATAAAAGATACCCTCCCAAATGAAGGATGAGAAGTGGCAGGGGCATGTGTGGTGGCACATGCCTGTAACTCTCCAGCATTTGCAGGTGGAGGTAGAAGGGTCAGGAGTTGACAGTCAGTCTTGACTACGTAGTGAGTTTGAGTTACATGTCACCCTGTCTCATTCAAAGCAGAACCAAAGCAAGTGGTAAACAAAGCAAGAAATTGCTTTTTAGTGACTTCTTAGGAAAAAAAAATCATAGAAATGACAATAGCTTGTTATTGAAGTTCACATCTTACCTTTCAGATGGGTGAAGTCATTCATTTGCCAGATATCTCTCAGTGCGCATTTCTTTTCTTTTTTCTTTTTTTTCTCTTCTTTCTTTTTTGTTTTTGTTTTGTTTTGTTTTGTTTTGGTTTGGTTTGGTTTTTTGTTGTTTTTTGTTTTTTGAGACGGTGTCTTTCTACATAGCCCTGACTGTCGTAGAACTCAACATGTAGACCAGACTGGCCTTGAACTCACAAAGATCCACCCGATTCTGCCTCCCCAGTGCTGGGATTAAAGGTTTGCGCCACCACACTCAGCTTGGTGCAGATTTCTGTTACATGCCCTGTATGCTGCAAGGCTGTGGCTGAGCTGGACATAACTGACAGCTTTTTGGGGACTCCCAAAGAATTTTAAAAGACTTTTGATGACACTTATAACCATGGAACAACCAACCTGCCTTCACTTGATTACCGTGTTCACTCCTGATAGTTCTGCCTGCTTCGTGCTTTGTCCTTTTCAATCCTTAGGCGTTAGGGGTTTTGCTGTGTATTTCCTTCCTGCAAACCAGTTAGCTTTCCTGCCACCCATGTGTCTTCTGTCTGTCCCCCGAGTCAAAGGCTAGCACTCTGTCTTAAAAAACCTCCTCAGGCTTCAGTGAAATCTGCTTCCCCCATGTCTGTCTGATGTCTCCTTTCCTGTTTATTGTGTTTCTTTTTTATTCGCATACATTATTTGCCCAGATGGGTTTCATTGTGTATTGTATTTCAGTGCGCCAGGACTGTTGCGGCTGGTCTTTTGGAAAGTTAGCGTATGTAAAGGGGAGCTATGAGAGTGGGCGCTGACCCTCTGATCCTCGGTGGAGTCCTGCTCTCTTTGGTTCTTCCTGGCTGCTGTTTTGCTACCTTGAGTCCCAGGTGAATTGTGCTTTATTGACATCAAGGTCAGCTCCTGTAGTAAGTTGGGCTCTCTCCTGCCTAATGCTCCTGCAGTGACGGCTGAGCTCCTCGGGCATCCCACAGAACCCTGGGGTCCTTGCCGAGTAAGCTTGCTGTTCTTCGCACCTCGGGCTCTCATAGTGGACAGCTGCGAGTAGGAGAGAACTGTGAAGTTGGCTTTGCTCTCACTGCTGTTGGCCAGTTGTTTTTGTTCAGCAGTCTCCCAAAAGAGTTTTGGGCATTCCTGAGAGTCTCACTCAGAATTGTGTGGAACAAAGACGAGGAGGAGAAATTGGAGTCCCAAACCACTGCAAATGGAGGAAGCACCCTGACCTCCCGTTCTAGCGTTCCGGTCTGCAGAGTTGGAGGGTTTTTAAAAAGTGGAGTATGGCAATTTTTTCCTAAGGCTAAATTTAGCAGTTGCTTTGGAAAATCGGAGTGGTACAGCGTGTGCCTTATCTCGGACTGGCCCTTACCCTTCCCTCTGCACTCAGACGTCTTACACGGCTTGCCAGGGAGGAGCAGCTTAATGGACTGTAGTGGCCCCATTTATTCTGGGAAGGAATGGAGTGATTTCACTTTCCCCATCTTTCCAAGCTTCCTGAAACATTCAGGAGACTTCCTAAGCAGCAATTACAGTTCTTTACAGAAATAGTTCGAGCCATGCCTCCTCCTGCTTTGTCAGCTCCTGGTGCCACTGAAGCCAAGGGCTGTAAATGGAACGAGAGACGGCTTCTCGTTCCCTGTCCAAATAGCAACAGGAGGCACATGTGCACTTGAGACACAAATAACGCGTTTTAAAATAGCAGATGGTATTTGATGGTTGCTCCTTCATTCATTTACCTGCCAAGGCAAACTTTCTCCTACTCTGCAACACGACCTGAAGTGGCTCAGTGCACATGATGCGTCTCTGCATGTACTGTGCATTAGCTGAGTTGCAGGCATCCGTGCCCAAGCATGCTTCTGAGGTTGCGCTAGAAAATACTTCTTTTGTTTCACATCATTAAAATTCCATGTTTACATAGCAGCTTAACCTGATGGACCTGTTTAACACTTTGGTGACTGATTACAGGCTCTGCTTTCGTGAAGATGTGCTCTGTGTCTGGTCATTTGCATAGCCCATTTCCCAAGTAAAAAGGGGGCATCTAGCAGTTAGGGGTCAGTGATATTTTTAGTGTGCAGCGCCAACGGCTGCAGAAAAGTGACATTGCTCTGCTGGGAAATTCCAGCTAGTGTCTGAGGACGTCAGATGGTCACAATTGCTGCCAGGCTTCATGGCCAGCACTATGTAGTGACATCATTTCTTTACCTGAGCTGCAAAAAATAAATAAATTAATTTAAAAAAAAAAGCCAGGTAAACACAGCTTTTTAAATCATCCACCCTCCAATTCAGCTCCATTGCACTTCGACCATTTCAACCAAACCCTCCCCACCAAAGCAAACAAAAAGAGCTGCTGATTGGCGCATACATCCACCGTGGCAGTGAAATTTGCCGAGTCCTTGGTTAGTCGGTAAGTGACCTCATCAATAGCTTGGCTCCCAGGTGCTTAAATTAGAAACAATACTCTTTGCCCTGAACGCTTACCCACTCTGGTGCCAGATCCCCGCTTCCCAAAAGCCCACACAAGTCTTGCCAGTAGTGGGATGACATACAGGAAGACAAGTACACGTGTGTTTGCCGAGTTCTCTAGGACAGGACAACACAGGGAAGGGTGGCTGGGTGCCGTGAAAACAACACTTGGGACTCCAGCCTGTGTCCAGGTCTCTGCCCTGATGCTTAAAGACAGCATGACCTTGGGTAAGGAAGCTGTTTTCTGAGCCTCTGCTTTCTCCCCTGTGAGTCAGGAGTGGATCCTCTAGTCGTTGGGAAAATGGAGCTTACACAGGGGGTACCTAGCTTCTGCGGGTGCTCCACGTAGCCGCTCGGTAGCTGCTGTTAATGCACTGCCCAGAGTGATGGTTGGCTTACAAAGAATCAGGTTCACAGGTGGACATGGGAAAAGAGCGATACTAACTACAGGCCAGAGGCATGGAAAGTTCCTGGTGTGTTCAGAGAAAACAAAACATAAATGTGACCTGGAACAGTTCCTAAAGAGCATGCCACGATACAACAGAGTTCAGTTTTATGTTATAGGTCCAAGGAGAAGGATTTAATTTAAAAATGTTTTTGGATTTATTTTGTGTGTATGAGTGTTCCACCTGCATGTATGTAAGCGCAGCACTTGCATGCAGTACTTGTGGTGACCAGAAGAGGATGCCATATGCTCTGGAACTAGAGTTACTGATGGTTATGAGCCATCACATTGGTGCTGAGAACCAAATGTAGGTCCTCTGCCAGAGCAACAGATGCTCTCAACTGCTGAGCCATTTCTCATCCCCTTAATTTTTTAAAAACATTTTAGTTTAGGTGTATGGGTGTTCTATCTACATGTATGCCTGTGCATCATTTGTGTGCCCGGTACCCAGTGAGGCCAGAAGCATGTGAACCACCATGGGGGTGCTGGAAATTGAAACCCAGGTCCTCTGGAGGAACAGCTAGTACTCTTAACGGCTGAGCCATCTCTCCAGTCCCCTGCCCCAATATTTTAAATTAGCTGATATCATATCGGAAACCATTCAATATAGCCATGAAAATTACTGGGCTCTGAAACTTAAATGGGCTGTACAAAATCAGGAGCAAGCAGGAGATGCAGCAGGCTCAGAGGTTTTGTTTTTTGTTTTTTGTTTTCCCCCACAGCATCTCACTCATAGCAGAGGCCCTAGGTGGCTCCTCTCTTCCAGCAGCAGATTCCATGTTTTCTGAACATAGAACATGCTATAGATGTCTGGTTTCTTGAATTTTTTCTTTAGGCCTTTGGTGTGGCTTGGGAACTTTAAAGATTTAGGCAACTATCAACTTGGAATGTTTTTAAATGAATCCCTTTGAGAGTTAGAAATCCCTATCAGAGAGACAGAGATACCCCCCTTGGCTGCATGGTACTTTGCATAATGGGAAAGTCTGGGATCAGGTGAATCAAGCTCCAAGTAGCCATTCTTGTTTCTTGTTTTGTGCTTTTTGAGACAGTGTCTTACTGTGTAGACCTGGCTGGCCTGGAACTCATTATATAGACCAGGCTGGATTTGAACTCACAGATCTGCCTGCCTCTGCCTCTTGAGTACCAGGTTTAAAGATGTGCGCCACCACACGAGGTTCCAACAAGCCATTCTACATTCTTGGACAGTGATTGGTTGTGTCACATTTTTTTTTTCTTTCTGATCTTTGTAACCATCAGAGCTATGCATGATTGTGAGTGTAGTTTTCTTTATACTTAACATTTTCTAATGTTGGAAACTGTAAGAATTGGAGTAAGATTGGTCAGGCATGCTACTGCACCTGCCCTGCATACCTGTGGGGTTTTCTCTTCCTCCCTCCTCCCCTCCCTCCTCCCCTCCTCTTGCAGTCTAACCTGTCTCTGGGCAGTATTTGCAGCATGTCTGGTGTTGCCTTCCTATGTCATAACATTGCTTCTTTTCATCTTCTTTTGTCTGTTTCAGTGGCCCCAGGGGGTATGAATGAACATTGTAATGTTATTCTCATCTATCAGTATGGACTCCAGTTTATTTTAACATCTGAACGGATGGATAACTGTAGAAGCATGTGTCTGTATACATACAAGTGTCGATTAGCTCTGTCCACTGACAGAGCCTAGAAGCAATGCAGTGAGCTCACATAGCACCCAAGTCTTGGTTCCTAAATACCATTCTCCAGTGAAAGGAACGGGACTCCACACCTCACAGGGATGGTTGCTTCTAAGGCTGGGGCATGAAAAATAGAAGGCAAACCCAGAGCGTCTTGTGACAAGTCACTGAGGTTGAGGAAGTGTTCAAAAGAGAACGATGGTGGTGACATGGGAGAGGAGCGTGGGGTCCGGCCTGGAAGAGCTTGTGGCTAAAGCTGGGACACTTGGAACAAGAAGTCGATAACACAGTGTTAGATTGTGACCCAGGGTAGAAAATAATACACACAAGGCAATATTGCTTGAAGCAACTGAATAAATAGAGACGGACAAGACTTCCTTCCTCACTGGAGAACTCCAGATGACATGTGACACCTCTTCCCAAGATGTGGAGTTCAGCGCCCTTCACTTTGAACACAGACAAAGTTAGTTCCTTGCTTCCAAAGGCCATGTGAGAAAAATCCCAGCTTCACTAACAAGTCCAGCAGACCTTGCCCAAACCAAACAGTCAAGGGTCACATCATCCATGCACATCTCAGACCCACTGATGTCATGGAGGGGCAGGAAGTCTGCTTCTGATGTCAGCACCAGTCTGATCAGCAGATGAACCTAAAATGCAGAGTCATCTACAGAATATCCAATTAGCGGTCTTCCAATGATGGAAGTCAAGAGTAAGAGCTAGTAAAATCACAAATCCAAGGAGCCTTAGAAACTGAATGCAGTGTGTCCTGGGCTAAGTCCTGAAACAGAAAAGGCACATTAGTGGGCAGTGAGTTACAGTCAGATTCAGATCTGTGGTTAGTAGGAGGGCCATAGTGATACTAGTTTTTTCATCTTAACAAAGGTGTTAAATGAGATGTTAGTATTAGGGATAACTGGACAAGGGCTTGTGGAGGCTCTGATCTTTGCCGTGTATATGTAAATAAAATATGTAAGGTTTTTATGTATATAAAGATTGATATATATATATTGATATATTGATATATATATATATATTAGATATATATGTATATCTAAAGGCCCCATAGCTCTGGCTGGGAGAAGACGCCAGCATGACAGTAGCTCACACTTAGAAGTCTCCTCACCTAGACCTCACTTGTTGGTTTACTTAATCCAAACAAGATAGACGTTGGTGCACAGACTTTACAAATGAGAGAAATGAGGTATCGGGTGAGTCACACTGTAGCTGGGCCCAGCCGAGAGCTCCGGTCTCTCCTGCATTCCTTCTCCTGTGTCACTGCTGCCTGATTGAAGAACGCCGCCTCAGCACAAAGTGGGTTTAGGTAAAAGATAGTCCTCATGACCAGGATTATTTACCTTGTGGCTGGGGTGCAGGTGTGCATGTGTGTGCTTGTTCTGTGGGGAGGAGCCTGATGATGGCTACAGTACCTTCCTCTCCTGAAGTCATGCAGGTAAATAGGCCAGTGTAGAGACTAACAGCCAGGGGTGCGTTCCACCTTGAATTGAAACTGGTAAGAAACAACGGGATGTAGTTAGTGCTTTGCAGAGAGCAGTGTGGGGAGTGGGATGGGGGACAGGATCTTAATGTTTCCAAGTATTGACAGATCTGAGTTGGCTTTGCACTTTGGGGAAAGTGTGGGTCCCAGTTCTCGTCAACAGAGCTGAGGCAGACGGGCCAGGCAGGGTTTACCCAAGGCTGTGCTGGGGAGGAATCTGCTTCTGTCAGAGTCATCCAAGCACTGGGTGGAAGAGAGAGGGGTGTTCTTTCACAGTGGAAGCATGCCAGGACCTGAGCCAGGCTCCTTGAAATGTGGTCCCAACTAGCATCCTCGGCATCCCCTGAGAACTTGTGAGAAATGCAACCGCTGGGCCTCACCCAGACCTGTGGGGTCAGAAACTCTAGGAATAGAGCCGAGCAGTCTCTTCAGCCCGCCTAAAATGAGAACCTCTGGTGTCAAGAGTCCATATTCTATTGAGATAGTAAAATTTAGTGCCTCTTTGGTCCCCATGGTGTATTGGTTTCAGGACATCACAAAGATCCAAGAATGCTCAGGTCTCTTACGTGAAGTGTTTGCATAGCACCTGTGCTCATCTTCCCATGTATTTTATCATCTCGTGGTTATTTACCATATCTAATAAGGTAAACAAACGCTGTGTCAGGAATTGTGCCGTATTAGGGAATGACAACAAGCAATCCGTACATGTGCAGTGTGAGTGATTTGGTGGGTTGGGGTGTAGTGACTCATAAACACAAGGCAAGCTTCCTGTCGATATGTACAGCCCAAGCATTTTGATGTTTGTCTTTTTTTCTCTAACAGGGTCTCACTATGTAGGCCTGGCTGGCTTGGAACTTGCTGTGTAGACCAGGCTAGCCTCAAACTCACAGAGATCTGCATGACTCAGCCTCCTGAGAGTTCTAGAATTAAAGGCGTGCACCACCATGCTCAGCCCTTAGGCATTTTAAATTTTGAAACAATGTGCTGATAAGTTACCCAGACTGGCTTTGAACTCTTGATCCTCTTGCTTATCCTCTTGGGTAGCTGTGGTGATAGGCCAGCTACCAGGCCTGGGCTTTCTGTTTTGTTATATGTGTGTTTCAGCAAGTGCTTCAGCGTGGAAGCCAGAGGTTGACATTGGGCATCATCCTCACTCACTCTCCACCTTGATTTCTCACTCAAACTAGGATCCTGATGGATTCAGCTAGTCCAAATTGCCCCAGAGATCCCGTCTCTGCCTCCTAAGGGCTGGGATTACAGACAGGTTATCATATCTGCTCCAACCCTACACGGTTACTGGAACTCTCAAGTTCACATCACATGCTTGCACGGCAAGTGTCTTATGGATGGAGCCTTCCGTCTCCCCAGTCCCCCCCACCTGTGTTAGAGAATATTCCCATCTTTCAAGTGAGCCCATGGATGCAGAGGACACAGCTACAGACGCGGCTCTGTTCGAGACTGGCTGATGTATAAAGAAGAGGTGTTTATTTGCCTCACGGCTCAGGCTGGGTATCTGTGTGCAGTGCTCCTTGGAGAAGGTTATTCATGGGTGCACTCAGTGCATAGCATCAGGGCAGCCCTGTTCCTAGAGATCAAATGCAGTGTGGTAGCTGCAGTTTGTGTCCAGAGGGTCTGTCATGTCTGGGCCTGGTAGGAGGGATGAGCAGGTGACCATCCTTAGCACAGCACACTCCAGCTCTGCCCCACAGGGAACTGGTGGCTGTCTCGGGGTGCGTGTGACTAGGTCTCGGGGCAGTCAGTGCCTCTGTGACTTTGTCTCCTGAGGGGTGTTCATCTTGGCTGCTGGGTTCACAGTGCCTGGGAAAAGTGCAGGAAGATGAACGAACAGCCAGAGCTGTGGAGGTTTAGAATTAAGCCGCCACATCATTTCAGTGGGGTGAGTTAGCCTAGTGCAGGTCCAGAAGTGAATGGAGGTCAGGCTGAGCACTGCACTGCGGGAGGAAGCAGGAGCCTCTGCAGTGTCCCGAGAAGGATGGTGACCCAAGGGTGGAGTTCCGTCTTCAGCTGGCTTCTGATGGTTCCTGGGAAGAGGGGTGGGATCTGCTCAAGGCCCCTCTGGTCATTCTGTCCCCTGCCTTCATCCTGAGGTTTCCCTGATAACACTTGGGTGAAATCCTCCAAGATGGCCATATCCACCCGTGTGTGTGTGAAATTGAAGCAGAGATGGAGGGTCTCACTGAGTGGGCACTGCTTGTTTCTGTTAATATTTCTGGAGACAACATCAGGATTTGTAAAAAGGTTTTGGTTTAGTAAAGTAAAATGAATTTGATGGCAAGTTGGTATTTCTAATTTCCAGGGAAGTCTGTTTTTCAGGGCACTTCAAACTTGTGCTTCTGTCTTTCTGTAATGTTTCCTCCCTGTGTGTCCCTGTGTGTAAAGTGAAGCAACGGTGTCTGCCTGAGTGTTGGTGATGAGCCAGGGCTTGAAATGCTGCTGTCCTAGGTCTGTTGCCTCTCTGCCTTTCATTTCTTCTTGTGTGTAAACTGCCCCACTCACTAGTCTGAGAGTCGCTGGTGGGGTAGCAGGGAGCACTGTCCCTCTTACTAGTCTGGGAGTCACTGGTGGGGTAGCAGGGAGCACTGCCCCGCTCACCAGTCAGGGAGTCACTGGTGGGGTAGCAGGGAGCACTGCCCTGCTCACCAGTC
>CABHPP010159318.1:0-15068 GCA_902168425.1 Peromyscus attwateri | reverse complement strand
CTCGAACGGCTACACTGTAGACTCCACAGGATGCAGATGAGTGTCTCTCAAACCCTGGTGTCTGTCAGGTCACATGGGAAGCTTGGTGATGTACAGAGGAGCTACCTTACACATACATATTTATTCCTACTGTCCAGGAGATTAGAATACGTATCACTCATTTTAGACTCCCCACCCCAGCTACCTCTCTGGTACCTCTTGGAACAGCATCCCCAGTCACCTGCTGAGGGTGTAACTGTTACTCTACTGAAGTCAATAGTGCTCCACTTACTTTGTTGGTGGAGAAACTGAGGATCAGAGTGACTAAGAAACCCAAAGCAGGAAAATGTCAGCCTGGGACTAATACCTGGTGTTCCCTCTGCACTCCGATTCTTATACTTCTGAGCACGCCTCCTTCCCCTAGGGTACAGCATCTCTACAAAGGATGACTGTCTTCCCACCGAGACCTTAGCGCCCCAAGGCTCACAAAGATTATTTCGTTTTGCTGTATAAAAAATAAAAACCCAGGGCTAGGGGGACAGTGTGGTCAGTAAAGTGCTTGCTGCACAAACGTGAGGACCTGAGTTCAATCCCCAAACCTACAGACAAAGCCAGGCACAGTGACATACCCTTGGAATCCCAGCAGGGGAGAGGCAGAGATGGGGGATCCCCGGGGCTCATTGGCCCCCAGCCTTTCCTTACCTGCAAGCCTTAGGGTCCAGTGAGAGACTCTGTCCCAAAATGCAGGATGGATGATATCTAAGGAATGACACTAAAGCATATTAAGGTTGACCTCTGCCCCACCCCCCCATATACACACATACATGCACCTGTGCATGTGCACACAAAGATGCACGCACACACAAGTAAAATAAAACAAAACCCAATGCATTATGAAAGTATCTATGCCTGCAAGATCCCCTAGTTAAAACCCACTTCAAAAAGTTTCATAAACACAGAGAGGAGGCCAGGATTGGAAAGGAACATCCCAGGGTCCGGCAACTTCCAGCCCGGCTCCAGGCCCTGGTGGAGGGTGCCGTCAGACAAATGAGGCATGAATGTAGGTGGTTTTAAACTACCAGGGAAGATGAAGAGTCCCTGTGAGTATTGGCCATGTCCACTAAGGACAAGAAAAAAAAGATACATTACAGACACCCTGAGCGTCATCTGAAGGAGGAGGATGGCCTTTTGACAATGCCTTGAGGAAGAAAGGAATGGCAGCATCCATCCTAAACCTGTTAAGAAGGGAAGAAAGAATCAGATTAATGGCCTGCTGGGACTCAAAGACGGTGAGATGGTTTTCTGTGCCTGCCAGTGGGAAGAGTCAGAAGCTGGAGCAGCTGATAAACACTTTCACCTGAGAGATTTGGACCAAAAGGAACTATGAAAACAAGAACACTGCATGTTGCAGAGGTGGGGAATGGAAGAGGAAAAGCCTGATGGGATTGGTTGTTCAACCCTAAGATTTAGCACCAGCTTGCCTCAGCAAATGTAGGCGTCTGCCTCTCCCTTGGTAGCTCAGACCAAACTGCATCTCCAGGGTCGGAGCGATCAGGCCACTGTCATGAATTCCCTGCTTTAAGGGACACTGGGTGTTGCCTATTGACTGTGTTGCCTGGGGTCATGCAGTAATTGGATTACAGCCTCCGTGTCAATGCTTTTCATGCTGCAGGTTTGGGCCCGTTGGCATTAGCAGGTCATGTGACCAGTTTAGCACATCTCAGTCAGCGTTTGAAAAAGTGAAATAGGGTGCAAGAAATACTTTCAAAGCATATCCTACTTAAGATGAATGTTTAGGTGCTAGGAAGACGGCTCCATAGAGTGCTTGATGTTTGAGGATGAAGACCTGAGTTTGGACCTCCAGCACCCACATAAAAGCTTGGTGAGGTGCTGTGTACCTATAACCCCAGTACTGGAGTGAGGGAAAATAAGGTGTGATTCCTGGGGCTCAATAGCTAGCTTGTCTAGTCAAATCAGTGGGCTCCAGGTTCAGTGAGAGACCCTGTCTCAAAGGAAAAGGTGAAGAGCTATTGAGTAAGACACCTGAGTGTAGCTGGAGTTATCTCCGGTCCCACCTGGGCCGGCAGCCACTCAAACTCAAATAAACACACAGACGCTTATATTATTTAAACCGTTTGGCCTAATGGCTCAGTCTTCTTGCTGCCCCCCCCCCCCCCCCACTAACATAGCCACGTAGGTGTTATCCATCCTTCATTCACTCTACAAATGTCAAGTGTCCATTCTCCACCAAGGCTAGATTTAGAGGATGAAATTCTCCCTGTCCCACGTCACCACTCCACTGGGGATGGTAACTAGTGCCCAGGTTCCTCCATCCTTTCTCCCTACTACACCAACACTAAAGTCCTCCTGGTCATCCAGCTTCTCTTTAGGTAGTTTGGCCACCTAGGCATATTTGTCACAGCCACCAACTGGTTTCTGTGATCTCTCTCGCCCACCTTTAGATATGTGTGTGTGTGTGTGTGTGTGTGTGTGTGTGTGTGTGTGTGTGTATGTTCCCCCTCCTAGTTCCTTCTGTGAACACAGCTTCGCCAGCTGCTCCTTTGCTATACCCCTCTGCCTTTCCTGTTCCCAGGCCCCCAGCCACCCTCCTTCCTGGACAGCCTCCTTGGCCCACAGCTGGTCCCCAGCCCATCTCCTGCCCTCTGGCTCCAGTCACCAGTGCAGAACTCTTTGCAAAGTCCTTTCTCACCCACTGTCCATACGAGGAGTGTCCCGGGGACTGTTTCCATCACACAGTTGAAAGCCTATTTCACAGTCTGGTGGGTCTCACTGTCTAGAGACTTTTTGTCTTTCTCTAACAATTTTCTTTTCTTAATTGTAATCCATACTCTCAGTTTTACCACTGACACCATCATAAATAACACTTAAAATTTGGGCAGAATCTTTTTTTTTTTTTTACTTCTCACTTAAGATTGGGTATTTAAAATACTGTTCAGTCATTCATGATCTTGTTCATTACTGAATTGCAGTAGTTATCATTCAACACATATTACTGAAAACAAGATGATGCAGACAGAGCAGCTGTGGTCCAGCCTGGAGAGTGAGATCATTCTCTTGCTAGGAGAGTCCGGGGAAGAGCTGATCATGGTGGTTCTGGCCTGTAACTCCAGCACTTTGGAGACTGGGGCAAGAATATTAGTGTAAATTCAAGCCAAGCTTGATTTACATAACAGCCAGAGCTGTGTAATGAGACTCTTAAAAAAGAGAAAAGGGAAAAGGGCGAACGAACTGATCTTTGTGACCTGTCTTCATTCATTTTCCTGTGACTTTGTCACACTGGGCGTTTAGAAGGTCTGGGGGCGTAATGCAGCAGCAGAGCCTGTGCCTAGCATTCAGGGGCTCTGAGTTCCATCTCCAGTGCCATAAAGGAAGAGAAAGAAGAGAGGGGAGGAAAGAAGAATAAAGAGGGACAGAAATAGAAATAGACAAAGCCGCTGAGGTCTCAGGAAGTATTCTCTGGGATGCCATCACCTGCCTTCTCTGCTTGCCCCTTTCGCCATCTTCCCAGGCGGGAAAGATGAGGATGGACAGTGAGCTGGACCATTCATGCTAGCCCTGGCCAGATGGAAAATGAGCTCGTGCCATCAGCGGATCTTTATGGCTTAGTATCAAAACCTCAACAGGACCGAAAGGGTCTGTGGCTGTGGTGGGAAACACCAGCCCTGAGGTTGGCAGTGTGGATGCAATCTCTGCAAAAATCTGAGGATCTGATGTGCAGGCTGTGTGTGGATGGGATGTGTGCAAATGCCTCAGGCAGAAATGTGTGTGGATGGGATGTGTACAAATGCCTCAGGCAGAAATGTGTGTGGATGGGATGTGTGCAAATGCCTCAGGCAGAAATGTGTGTGAATGGGATGTGTGCAAATGCTTCAGACAGAAATGGGTGTGGATGGGATGTGTGCAAATGCTTCAGGCAGAAATGGGTGTGGATGGGATGTGTGCAAATGCTTCAGGCAGAAAGAGGAGAAAGAGTATCCCTAGCAAGAGCAAACATACACATGTGAAGGGGCAGAGGCCTGGAGGGTGCTCAACCCAGGAAGACAACGAAGGTGGGAGGATCTTATGCCAGTGCCCCGGACTCTGTGAAGTGCTTTGTGTGTTCTAGGGGGTTCAGCTCGAGCCCTGGAGCCAGCCAGCCTCTGCAGAAGCTTTTAGCTGGGTGTCTGGATGGGGGTGTCGGGGTCCATGGTTGTTCTAAGGAAGTCTTTTCTGGAAGCAAATGGGAGAGAGAACATCATGGGAGGAAGACATTGGAGGCAGCAGCCATCTTGCATACCTGACGGCATTTTATAGACACCAAACAGCCTGCCCTTGACAAAAGAGTGATTTTTATATTTTTGAGAAATGTAATTGCTTCTTTTCAAAAGAACATCTTTACAGTAGCTGTTTGAAGTGTCCCCACTGATGTGCTATTTTACTGATACCACTGTGTGCCACTCTTAGTTCATAAGACCTTTTTATCTAATTGGTCGTATTAATTGTACAAAGTAATGGGTCTCACAGTGACATTTCCACACAGTGACACAGGTCGGGACATAGAAATCTCTAGTGGTCTCCGAAGGTCTCATATCCAGTCTTTCTTTAAATGATTTTTTTTTGTTTATTAGTATTTTGTGTAATGTGTGTTCCACAGCTTGTGTGTGGAGTTCACAGGATACCCTTTGTGAGGTCAGTTCTCTCTTTCTATTTCTTCCTGTCTTCACATGGGTTCCAGGGACTGAACTCAGGACAACAGGCTTGGGTCTCTCCACCCACTGAGCCATCTTGCCATTTCCACTGAAGAGTCTCAATAGTCTATGAGCATTCAGATGTATGTGTATATCTCTGTGTATGTGAGTGTGAGTGCACTTTGTATGTACACAAAACACACCTATGCAGAAACCTTCTCTAAATGAAGCATGGACCTCTGAAGACTTCTTTCATTTCTAGGTAATGATGATAGCTGTTACCTGTTCCAGGTCCACTGTGGTGTGCACTTGAGATGTATGTATTATGTATATATCTTGACATTTTCTCCACTGTGTCTGTTCCCTGCACAGCTCCTGACTCACTTTCTTGAAGTTGAAGGGGGATTTTTCAAACACAATGTGAGATTTTTCCATACTTAGACCAGACAGCTCCACTGGTGGAGCAACTGGAAGGTCCCAATGAGAGTGGCTTTTGATGTCACACACATAGACAGACAGACAGACAGACAGACACACACACACACACACACACACACACACACACACACACACACCACATAAATAAATAAGCCTACAACAATGGGGTCCCATGATTCTTAGCAGGCCTCAGACTCTTCCAATCACTCCAAGCTTCCTTTGGAAGGATCTCAATTCTCTGTCTTCAAATTTTCTTGGTCTGTCTTGTAAGAAGGACATTCAGTAGGCACAAATGACAAAGAAGCAAATTTCATGTGACCTGTCAGCCTGTAAAAATTGACCTTCTGGAGTGCCCACCTTCCAGGAGAAAGTTGACTATGAGTGAGCACATGGTGCAGCGCATACTGGTCTTACAACGCAGGGGGCCAGAGTGAGGAGAGTTTCATTGTTTCTATGATTCCCATTATAGAAGCTTTTACTATGCTGAATCAAATCTGCACACTCCCTTCCATGTTTTGGCTTATTTTCTTAAAATGTATGTCCCGATATATAATTACAAGTCAAATGAATACCGTGAGTTCCCAGATGATAAGTATACAGAGGTGTTGGTGTTTGCTGATAGTTTTCCATCCATCCTCCCTCCCTTCCTTCCTTCCTCACTCCCTCCCTCCTTCCTTTCCTTCCCTCTGTTCTCTCTCCTTCCTCCCTTCCATCCCTCTATCCATCCCTCCCTCCTTTCTTCCTTTCTCCTTTTTTTTCCTTATATTTTTACAAAAGGTTTTTGCTATGTATTTCAGGCTGGAATCAGAGTCTATAGATCTACCTGCCACAGTCTACAGCATACAGGGATTGCAAATACGTATTATAGAGATAGGTTCTGAGATACTTTCTACAAAGATTATATAATCTTTTGTATAATCCTCAGCCCTGGCAAGATATGAGAGTGTTCAAATCACAAAAACTTAGAAACATCAACAACTAGGGTTTAGGGGCCAGAGAGATGGCTCAGCAGTTAAGAGTGCTTTCTGCTCTTCTACCAGCATTCACTTAGGATGGCTCACAGCTGTGTGTAGCTCCAGCCCCAGGTGATCCAACTCCCTCTTCTGGCTTCCATGGCACAGCACTCAGATGCACGTAGACTCAAACAGAACTACACCTGAAATGTTGAGCATCTTGTTCTGTTCGCTAGTCATCTTTTCAGACTTTTCCCAGGGGGATGCCACTGTCTTTGACTCCATAGATGTGCTATTCAGATGCAGCAGAGCATACTCAGGCTGAAACTCTGTGTAATATCGGAACCATAAGGAATCCTGAGTCAGGAACAACATGATCAGATGGAACTGGCATTCCAGCTAATGGTGCTAGGTACCAACACCCTTATACCGTCCAGCTGTGGCTGCACATCATTCCAAAGCCTTTGGTGCACAATGAGGATTTCACTTTTATTCTCTAGATGTATTATTAATCACATTACTGTTGTTGTGTGGGTGTGTGTGTACACATGAAAGTGGATCCCGCTGGGCAGTGGTGGCGCACGCCTTTAATCCCAGCACTCAGGAGGCAGAGGCAGGTGGATCTCTGTGAGTTCGAGGCCAGCCTGGTCTGCAGGGTGAGATTCAGGACAGGTACCAAAACTGCACAGAGAAACCCTGTCTCGAAAAACCAAAAAAACAGAAAAAAAAAAAAGAAAAAGAAAGGAGCTTAACAAAACAGATTAATACAGGACCTAGAAAAAGGAAAAGCAGGCAAGGTTTGTTCATTACCCTTGCCTTCCTCCAAGAATTTAGACTGAACTACATTGGTGTATTAGCTCTGGCTTTGTTGAAGAATTTGTCTGTGTATTCTTATTTGTTTACTCAATTCGTATCTTTTTTGCTTTTTTTATTGGGTTAAAAAATAATTTGCTTTTACTTATAAACTAGAAAAATCCTGTCTCTGTAGCCTACCTTATTGATCTCAAGTTTGTAGTTGTCAATACTTGATACCCAGGAAACCAATCGAGCTAGCTAGAATTCTAAACTTCAGTATCAAAACCTAAGATTAGCTTAAAACCAGGAGATTCAACCCCTGCCATGCTTCCAAACAGTAACAACCTGGCTTTTGCTGCCACTGCTGTTCAAGACGTTAAATATACTTGGCTTCCACCCAAGACTCTCAGGTGGAAGTATATTATGGGTTAGATTTCTTGAGATTTATTAGGTGCTGAGAGGTGGGCAGCAGGAACTCGGGAGGTTATTTCTTACTATTTGAAAAAAAAACAAAAACAAACAACAACAACAAAAAACCCTGGAAGCTTTTGGAAGAGGGAATTTGGAGAAATTTGCTGTCTTCTTAGAAAACATATGTATTTTAGGTCCCAATCCAGATAAAGCTCTTTGAGGAAGGTCATCGTGCATTTAGTTTCTCGAAATAGATGTTCAGTTATTAAGCAAGACAGAAAGAAGGTCAGGCCGACCCTGTGGTTCAGATCATTCATTTGGTCCTGGCCGGGAGCTTACGTTACTAAAACAACATGCTTCTGAAACAGCAGAAAGGGCACGATGATCCAACACCGAGGGCTTCACGAAGGCTGAGTCCACAGACAGCACTGTGGGACCACAGGAGGGACATGTGTGGCCTGGAGTGAAGTCACATTCTCTACTGTGAACTGAAGTTCTCCGGAGACACTGCATCTCTATTAAACTGTCTGACCTTGACCAACTGACATGTTGTGACTGTGGAAAGTTTGGCTCTTCTGTGTCCAGAGACAAAATTAGCTTGAGCCATCTTAAGCCCTTTAATGGCTTTCCAATTACCTTGACTTTTGTATCTGACCTACCTTCTCAGAATGCCTCACTGAGCTTAGCCGACCTCTAACTGCCACTGATCCTAAAGCTAAGAATAGTGTAAGAGAGCGTGTGAGAACCACAGAAGAGGCATCTCTGCTTTGAGATGGGCCACCTACCTGCCCCAATGATGTCATTGAGAAATGCCTTGACTGATTATTTCCCTTTGTTCTGTGACCACAAAACCTCATGTGCTCCGCCACAGTGAGTCATGTCATTAAGAATACTGGAATCTGTGTGCCTGCACCAAAGTCACTTACTTCTATGTGAACCAGAATGAACTATAAACTATGAATTCCTTTCCAAAAAGCTTCGAGAGTGTTTCCATTGATTTAGGATGCATCAATCTGAAGGAAGTTGTGTGTTGGGTGGTTGGGAAATGGCTGCGGCTATTCTGGTTTCTAGTCTGCACTCCTTGTCAGGATGAGTCAATGGACTGGTGCACAGACATGGAGTGTCTTCTCCACCTTGGAGTCTCACTGGCCCCTGCACTTGCTCTGACAAAATGAGGCTGGTGGGAAGTTGGGCCAGTCCTAAGACTAATAGCCAGATATTGTGGAATATTATTTTAACTGTGTAAAGGTGTGTTACACAGTTATTTCTGCAGCTTTTGTTAATGATGCAAAGATGTGTTTACATTTGCTTAATTAAATAAAATTAACCTGCAGTCAGGAGGCTGAGTCAGCAATTAGCTGACAGGAAGTGGTAGGGAGGAGGGCTGAACAGAAGGACGCTCCTTTTTTTTTTTTTTTCCAAGAATGCAAGCAAGGAGAGAAGCTTATCTATTTGCTATTCAGCCTCTCTGAGCCAGGAGGATTTCACCTCAACCTTCGAATTCTGAGTTCTATAGAAGGATAGAGATTTAGATAAAGTTTCCTTCAGCGGCTGTGGTATGTGGCTGTGATACTGCCCAAGCAAAACTGAGCAGCTGCAGAGTTGCAATTGCAGCTACTCAAGATGTAGCCACTGTGTTGAACGCAAAACAACAGACAGACGCTTTGCACAGTCTGTCCCTTCTCAGGAGCAACCTCTCCACACCAGAACTGGCTTGGCTCTTCTGTCCAGTGCTGGAGCTCATAGGATAGGGTTCAGGCCCCTCCTGACCTACAGCTGGCCCTGGAATCAAGGGTGCCCAGCCTCTACTCAGTCTGGATGTAGACCCCCCCACCCAGGGACCTTGGCAGCAGGGCAGAGGCATCTTGCTGATGTCTAGAACCTTGAGCAGGGTTCAAGGATTGCCACTAAGGACAGATTCTTACAGCAATAAAAATAAAAATGATAGTTCACTTGTAAGAAAAAGGGCCGCCTGATTTGTTAGCAAATAAATGGAAAACCATACAGCACAGTAGGACCATTCCCCACCAAGAAGGTATATAAAAACAAACATGGCCATTCATCCTCAGGGCTTGTATCCCATGGGACGTTGAAATGTCGTGACCATTTTGGCAAGCTCTAGTGATGGATCTCAAAAGTTGTAGTGTGACAGTTATTGCCTTCCTTGGACTTTATTCTTTGTGTATCTGTATATATATACATATGTGTTTTGTGTAAGCACATGCATGTGTAGGTATAATACGAATCTTATAAGGTTTTATTAATTTAAAAAAACCCAGAGCCAGATATTGGGGTGAAAACTGAGAGATCAGAGGAACAGAACAAGCCAGCCACAAGTTCTTACCACTAGTAAATCCTCAGCTCAAGAGAACTACTTCCTGTGTACTCACACCTTATATACCTTTCTGTGCCCTGCCATCTTACTTCCTCTCTCCGCCCAGCTACATCACTTCCCCTTTCCTCCCAGTTCTTCCTGTCTGTCTGTACAGATCTCCAGACCTCTATGCTTAACTAGTGCTGGGATTAAAGACCTGTGCCACCATGCTTGGCTCTGTTCCCTGTGTGGCCTTGAGCTCACAGAGATCTGGATGAATCTCTGCCTCCTGGATGCTAGGATTAAAGGTGTGTGCTACTACTGCCTGACCTCTATGTTTAATATAGTGTCTGGCTTTATCCTCTGCTCCCCAGGCAAGCTTTATTTGTTAGAGCACAAATAAAATATCACCACATGTAGGTGTGTGTGTACATATGTGAGTGTGGAGGATAGGTCCATGCCTGGTGTCTCCTTCCTGTATAACTCTCCACCTTCCCCGCCCCCCCCCAGATGACCCTGGAGCCCCCCAATTCAGCTAGGCCTGCTGGCTAGTTAGCCCCAGGGACCCTCCTGTCTCCAGCTCCCCAGAACTGAGAATACAAGCTCACACCATTATGTCTGGCTTTTTACAAGTGTGCTGGTGACTGGAACTCAGCTCTCTATGCTTGTGTGGCAGCCCCCTGGGATTTTATTCATAAAATCCTGTGTCATCGCCCGAGCACCAGAGTCATCTGAGTCATCTCCCCAGCACCTCCTTGGATTTTATTCATAAAAAGTATTCAAATATGTGATGAGTTTTTTTTTTAACTTCACTTATAATACTGACAGGAAATCAACTTGAATGTTATTCAAGTGATAGATTTTTTTAAAAAGTCTATTTAGATGCCAGACATGACATATACCTTTAATCCTGCACTGGAGAGGCAGAGGCAGATAAATCTGTGAGTTCAAGGCTAGCTTGGACTACATAATGGGTTCCAGGCCAACTAAGGGTACATAGTGAGATCCTGTCTCAAAAAAAAAAAAATGTACTTAGGTATGTCTATACTAGAGAACATGGATCAGTCAAGAAAAATATATTATTTATACATTTGTATGGAGATGTTTTAATATTTTTGTCTTCTTATTAAATTGGAAACACAACATGCTGTTTCTCTGTGAAGAGATGTTGCAGACAGTACACATCCACCATGTATTCCGTATGTCAGTTCTGCCTTTGGAGATGGGATTATAGGCTCATCCCGGTTCCCTTTCTGTATCTGAACCATTGAGGTGAAACTCTGAAAAGTTACCATTTTTTTTTACAGTATGTATGTATGTATATATGCATGTATTTATGCACGTGGACCTCCCTGAGTTTATATGTATCAGATGAGTGCAAATGCCCACAGAGGCCTGCGGGTGTTGGATCCCTCAGAACTGGAGTTATGGGCAGTTGTGAGCCTCTTAATGTGGGTGCTGGGAACTAAGCCAGGAGCTCTGCAAGAGCAGTCCATGCTCTGAACTGCTGGGCTGCCTCTCCAGCTCCTACTCTGTTCCAAAAGGGAGTCTTAAAGTCTTTTACTAGTACACTATTAAACTAAACTGACCCATTGGGTTGCAAATGCCGTTGACAGAAGTCCTCTCTGAGTAAACAGCTGCATTCTGACTTTAAGTCTACATGAGCTCCGGGAACCCCTCCCTTCATTCTCCACAACATCAGAGGGAAATGTTCCCCATGTCAGGAACGGCCTGGGAAAGAAAATAGGAAACATGCTTCCGGTCTTTCACAGAGACTGACAGAATTAAAGCACATTCATCATGTCAAAGACTGTGTTCTCCATTCATTCGAATAAAGAGAACCCTTCGAGATCTTTGTGAGAGGTCACCAAGCAAAAGAGGAAATTAAGAATCAAATGCCCACTGCATTCATGAATTATTTTGGTTGAAACTGACAGGCTTACAAATCCAAGAGAGTCATTTCTCTCTCCCTCCCTCCCTCTCTCTCTCTCTCTCTCTCTCTCTCTCTCTCTCTCTCTCTCTCTCTGTGTGTATGTGTGTGCATGCTTTCCTATGGGTGTATGCCTGTGGGAAGGGCCGGAGGTGGACATTGGGTGTCATCCTTTATTGCTCTCCACCTTATTTTTGAGACAGGGTCTCTCACTGAACCTGGAGATCATTGACAAGACTAGACTCACTAGCCAACAAGCCCTTGGAATCCTCCTATTTCTGCCTCCCTAGCACTGGGGTCACAGGTGCCCATCACAGTGCCCAGCTTCCCCCATGAGTTAGTGCTGAGGATTAAACTCAGGTCTCCAGGCTTGGACAGCAAGCACCTTACCAACGAAGCCACCTCCCTGGAGCCTACACTCAGCATTTTGTTTGAAAAGTGGGTTGTGATGACTAGTTTTGTTTTGTTGTTGTTTTGTGAGACAAGGGTTGACAATGTAACTCTGACTGGCCTGGAACTTTCTATGTAGACCAGATTGGCCGGGAATTCATAAAAATCTGCCTTCTTCTGCCTCTGGAGTATTCCCATTAAAGGCATGCATCACCATTAAACTGCATGCTGTCTAGTTTTAATTGTTGACATAACACAATCTAAAATCACCTGGGAAGAGGTTCTCTGTGAGGGATTATCTACATCAGGTTGGCCTGTGGGCACATCTGTAGGTTATTACCTTGGTTATGTAAATTGATATCAGAAGATCCAGCCCACAGTAGGCAGCACTACTCCCTAAGCAGAAGATCCTGGATTGTATGAGTGTAGAGAGCGACCTGAGCGCTGATAGGCACGCATGCCTTCATTCTCTTGCTGCTCTTGACTATGGGTGAGATGTGACCAGATGCTTCAAGTTCCTACCTTGACTTCCCCACAGTGATGGATTGTAGGTAACCTGGAATTCTAAGCTGAATAAACCCTCTGTCCCTTAAAGTTGCTTTTGTTGAGGTATTTTATCACAGACATAAAAATGAAACTAAAACGTAGGTTTTCTTGCATAACTTATGAGCTCAAGAACTACCATTTTCCACACGCAAAACTTAAACTCAGCCCTTAGACTCAGGACCTAATTTTCTCATTTCTCTCTTGCTGTTGGCCCCTCTCCAGGGAACTCCCTCCTTCAAGTGCTTCCATGGTGACGTCCAATGTCCTTCATCACTTAAACCCACTGAGACAGAGAGAGGCTTCCCCTGAACAGCTTAAAATACTTCCTGAAGAGGAATCACATGCCCATCCAATCACTGTTCCCAGGAAATACGCTATTGTTAAATTAGGGAAGAGATTAAACTCTTAGAATCACGATGCTCAAGAAGGAGAAGGTGAGGGGCTTCCCCGGGAGGGAAATCATGGGGAACTATTTCATCTGAGGAAAAGCAAAAGGATCCTAGGTGACAGGCTGCAAAGACACTCACCTTCCAGAAGACATAAAATGATGATAAAATGAAGACCAGAAAAGATGATAAAAAGGGGTTAGAAGACATCCCTGGCCATGGCATTCCTCACAGAGCAGTGAGAAACCACAGAGAGACAAAATGATTGCAAGACTCAGAACAAACATTACCTGTCAATCACAGATGTCTCTCTGGGAGGAAACATCAAGGTGTGTTTGATTAGCAAGACACTCTCCCTTCCTTCAACTAGGGTTCTAAGACAAGATCTTTTTACATGTTTCTCCTCAACCCACACTTTTGGAATTCTTGTAGTTTTTTAAAAAAATATTTTATTTGTGTGTGTGTGTGTGTGTGTGTGTGTGTGTGTGTGTGTGTGTACATGCCCAAGTATCCAAGGAGGCCAGAGAATGGGGTCAGATTCCCTGGACCTGGAGTTGCAGGTGGCTGTGAGCCACCCCAAGTGGGTGCTGGGAATCAAACTTCCCTTCTCTGCAAAAGCAGCTAGTGCTCTTAACTGCTGAGCCATCTCTACAGGCCCAGAATTCTTGAGTTTTAACCACATCACTCAGTTCCACTGGTCTTTCAGACTTAGACTCGGGATCTGAGGTTTTGAAATAGTTTTCCGGGGATGGAAATAAAGGTAATAATTTGATTAGCATTTGAAAGGCTTTTCCATTGGGTTTTCATGCCTGTCTTTGTTTTTCTCTTCCCTTTTCTTTTTGAACATACATAATGGAAACCATCTTTGTAATTATTCCCAAGCACGGAAACTTTAATCTCCATTGTGTAATTGAATTTTTCTCCGCAACAAAATGGTTTTCTGGATCCTCAGCAAACCTGGAGCATAAATGCTGGTCATTCCCTTGGGGAAGGGCAGGGGGGAAATAGGTGTGTGTGTGTGTGTGTGTGTGTGTGTGTGTGTGTGTGTGTGTGTGTGTACATCCTACCATTGTTTCCTCGGTTTGGTTTCCATTTGCTGTGACCCTTTTAAGGAAGCACCATTTGTTTCTGCGAATATTTAAGTACTCATGCATTTAAGTGAGCATTTATTGAGTGCAATTGTGTGCACCAAAGGAAACACCCAGGCACAAAGTGGGGTGGAGCAAGGAAAAGAATGAACACTAAGGTACAAAGGGAGAATGTTCCCTGCAGAAAACTGACAAGGAGATGCTTGGTGGAGTGGGAATCATGTTTTGTATCCATTAATCTTGGGACACTGATGAAATACAGACTAAAATTTTGGGGAAGGTCATCACTGGTTTCTATGCTGCTGTCAGGAGGTTGAGATGACTGGGCAGTCTAGACCCATGTACAAGAGCAGGAGAGAGAGCTGGGAGTGGTTTAGCTGCAGAGTGAAAACAAAGGAGGCTGAAGAAGGGTCTGAGGGTACAGAGAGGGAGAGAAGCCAGCAGAGGGCAAGGTCAGGACAGTTAGGAAGAGTGAGCAGGAGGGAAGGTGAGAGGGTGAGTGAACACGTCTTGGTGGTAGGGAGCAGAGAAAGACAGATGCAGGGGTGGATCTTCCCCTGGAGTAGAGCGGCTAAAACACAAGCCTCAATGACTTCTTTTGCTTTTCAATTTTTATTTTAAAGCTCTAAGCTTTCTGCATTCTACACAGACTATAAGGTGAAAGGCTCTCAACTTTAAAATGTCAGGAAATAGTGATCCACTCAGCATCTCCAGCCACTTAAAACGAGATCTGCAAACACTCAAAACAAAGAATTCTTCCACAAAGCATTACAGTCACACAGAAAAGGCCCCAGCCCTTGGTGGAGCTGTGTGGGAACTGTAGAGAGAACAGACTCAGGGAGGAGGGCTGTGGAGAGGATCAGTGAAAGTGCTTGCCATGCCTGTGTAGGACCTGAGTTTGAATCCCTGGAATCCAGCAAAGCCAGGGCAGAGCCTGCCTGTAATCCCAGCACACCTACAGCAAGATAGGAGAGAGACAGGAAGATTCCTGGACACTCCCTGGCCAGCTAGCCTGAAACAAAAGAGACCCTACCTCAAACAAAGTGAGGGCCCACACCTGAAGTTTTTCTCTGTCCTCTATGCATGCACTGTAGCATGTGCATTTGTGTGTGCACGCGCTACATAGAACTTGGAGATCTACCTATCTCTG
>CABHPP010159316.1:0-15059 GCA_902168425.1 Peromyscus attwateri | reverse complement strand
CTCGAACGGCTACACTGTAGACTCCACAGGATGCAGATGAGTGTCTCTCAAACCCTGGTGTCTGTCAGGTCACATGGGAAGCTTGGTGATGTACAGAGGAGCTACCTTACACATACATATTTATTCCTACTGTCCAGGAGATTAGAATACGTATCACTCATTTTAGACTCCCCACCCCAGCTACCTCTCTGGTACCTCTTGGAACAGCATCCCCAGTCACCTGCTGAGGGTGTAACTGTTACTCTACTGAAGTCAATAGTGCTCCACTTACTTTGTTGGTGGAGAAACTGAGGATCAGAGTGACTAAGAAACCCAAAGCAGGAAAACGTCAGCCTGGGACTAATACCTGGTGTTCCCTCTGCACTCCGATTCTTATACTTCTGAGCACGCCTCCTTCCCCTAGGGTACAGCATCTCTACAAAGGATGACTGTCTTCCCACCGAGACCTTAGCGCCCCAAGGCTCACAAAGATTATTTCGTTTTGCTGTATAAAAAATAAAAACCCAGGGCTAGGGGGACAGTGTGGTCAGTAAAGTGCTTGCTGCACAAACGTGAGGACCTGAGTTCAATCCCCAAACCTACAGACAAAGCCAGGCACAGTGACATACCCTTGGAATCCCAGCAGGGGAGAGGCAGAGATGGGGGATCCCCGGGGCTCATTGGCCCCCAGCCTTTCCTTACCTGCAAGCCTTAGGGTCCAGTGAGAGACTCTGTCCCAAAATGCAGGATGAATGATATCTAAGGAATGACACTAAAGCATATTAAGGTTGACCTCTGCCCCACCCCCCCATATACACACATACATGCACCTGTGCATGTGCACACAAAGATGCACGCACACACAAGTAAAATAAAACAAAACCCAATGCATTATGAAAGTATCTATGCCTGCAAGATCCCCTAGTTAAAACCCACTTCAAAAAGTTTCATAAACACAGAGAGGAGGCCAGGATTGGAAAGGAACATCCCAGGGTCCGGCAACTTCCAGCCAGGCTCCAGGCCCTGGTGGAGGGTGCCGTCAGACAAATGAGGCATGAATGTAGGTGGTTTTAAACTACCAGGGAAGATGAAGAGTCCCTGTGAGTATTGGCCATGTCCACTAAGGACAAGAAAAAAAAGATACATTACAGACACCCTGAGCGTCATCTGAAGGAGGAGGATGGCCTTTTGACAATGCCTTGAGGAAGAAAGGAATGGCAGCATCCATCCTAAACCTGTTAAGAAGGGAAGAAAGAATCAGATTAATGGCCTGCTGGGACTCAAAGACGGTGAGATGGTTTTCTGTGCCTGCCAGTGGGAAGAGTCAGAAGCTGGAGCAGCTGATAAACACTTTCACCTGAGAGATTTGGACCAAAAGGAACTATGAAAACAAGAACACTGCATGTTGCAGAGGTGGGGAATGGAAGAGGAAAAGCCTGATGGGATTGGTTGTTCAACCCTAAGATTTAGCACCAGCTTGCCTCAGCAAATGTAGGCGTCTGCCTCTCCCTTGGTAGCTCAGACCAAACTGCATCTCCAGGGTCGGAGCGATCAGGCCACTGTCATGAATTCCCTGCTTTAAGGGACACTGGGTGTTGCCTATTGACTGTGTTGCCTGGGGTCATGCAGTAATTGGATTACAGCCTCCGTGTCAATGCTTTTCATGCTGCAGGTTTGGGCCCGTTGGCATTAGCAGGTCATGTGACCAGTTTAGCACATCTCAGTCAGCGTTTGAAAAAGTGAAATAGGGTGCAAGAAATACTTTCAAAGCATATCCTACTTAAGATGAATGTTTAGGTGCTAGGAAGACGGCTCCATAGAGTGCTTGATGTTTGAGGATGAAGACCTGAGTTTGGACCTCCAGCACCCACATAAAAGCTTGGTGAGGTGCTGTGTACCTATAACCCCAGTACTGGAGTGAGGGAAAATAAGGTGTGATTCCTGGGGCTCAATAGCTAGCTTGTCTAGTCAAATCAGTGGGCTCCAGGTTCAGTGAGAGACCCTGTCTCAAAGGAAAAGGTGAAGAGCTATTGAGTAAGACACCTGAGTGTAGCTGGAGTTATCTCCGGTCCCACCTGGGCCGGCAGCCACTCAAACTCAAATAAACACACAGACGCTTATATTATTTAAACCGTTTGGCCTAATGGCTCAGGCTTCTTGCTGCCCCCCCCCCCCCCCCACTAACATAGCCACGTAGGTGTTATCCATCCTTCATTCACTCTACAAATGTCAAGTGTCCATTCTCCACCAAGGCTAGATTTAGAGGATGAAATTCTCCCTGTCCCACGTCACCACTCCACTGGGGATGGTAACTAGTGCCCAGGTTCCTCCATCCTTTCTCCCTACTACACCAACACTAAAGTCCTCCTGGTCATCCAGCTTCTCTTTAGGTAGTTTGGCCACCTAGGCATATTTGTCACAGCCACCAACTGGTTTCTGTGATCTCTCTCGCCCACCTTTAGATATGTGTGTGTGTGTGTGTGTGTGTGTGTGTGTGTGTGTGTGTGTGTGTATGTTCCCCCTCCTAGTTCCTTCTGTGAACACAGCTTCGCCAGCTGCTCCTTTGCTATACCCCTCTGCCTTTCCTGTTCCCAGGCCCCCAGCCACCCTCCTTCCTGGACAGCCTCCTTGGCCCACAGCTGGTCCCCAGCCCATCTCCTGCCCTCTGGCTCCAGTCACCAGTGCAGAACTCTTTGCAAAGTCCTTTCTCACCCACTGTCCATACGAGGAGTGTCCCGGGGACTGTTTCCATCACACAGTTGAAAGCCTATTTCACAGTCTGGTGGGTCTCACTGTCTAGAGACTTTTTGTCTTTCTCTAACAATTTTCTTTTCTTAATTGTAATCCATACTCTCAGTTTTACCACTGACACCATCATAAATAACACTTAAAATTTGGGCAGAATCTTTTTTTTTTTTTTACTTCTCACTTAAGATTGGGTATTTAAAATACTGTTCAGTCATTCATGATCTTGTTCATTACTGAATTGCAGTAGTTATCATTCAACACATATTACTGAAAACAAGATGATGCAGACAGAGCAGCTGTGGTCCAGCCTGGAGAGTGAGATCATTCTCTTGCTAGGAGAGTCCGGGGAAGAGCTGATCATGGTGGTTCTGGCCTGTAACTCCAGCACTTTGGAGACTGGGGCAAGAATATTAGTGTAAATTCAAGCCAAGCTTGATTTACATAACAGCCAGAGCTGTGTAATGAGACTCTTAAAAAAGAGAAAAGGGAAAAGGGCGAACGAACTGATCTTTGTGACCTGTCTTCATTCATTTTCCTGTGACTTTGTCACACTGGGCGTTTAGAAGGTCTGGGGGCGTAATGCAGCAGCAGAGCCTGTGCCTAGCATTCAGGGGCTCTGAGTTCCATCTCCAGTGCCATAAAGGAAGAGAAAGAAGAGAGGGGAGGAAAGAAGAATAAAGAGGGACAGAAATAGAAATAGACAAAGCCGCTGAGGTCTCAGGAAGTATTCTCTGGGATGCCATCACCTGCCTTCTCTGCTTGCCCCTTTCGCCATCTTCCCAGGCGGGAAAGATGAGGATGGACAGTGAGCTGGACCATTCATGCTAGCCCTGGCCAGATGGAAAATGAGCTCGTGCCATCAGCGGATCTTTATGGCTTAGTATCAAAACCTCAACAGGACCGAAAGGGTCTGTGGCTGTGGTGGGAAACACCAGCCCTGAGGTTGGCAGTGTGGATGCAATCTCTGCAAAAATCTGAGGATCTGATGTGCAGGCTGTGTGTGGATGGGATGTGTGCAAATGCCTCAGGCAGAAATGTGTGTGGATGGGATGTGTACAAATGCCTCAGGCAGAAATGTGTGTGGATGGGATGTGTGCAAATGCCTCAGGCAGAAATGTGTGTGAATGGGATGTGTGCAAATGCTTCAGACAGAAATGGGTGTGGATGGGATGTGTGCAAATGCTTCAGGCAGAAATGGGTGTGGATGGGATGTGTGCAAATGCTTCAGGCAGAAAGAGGAGAAAGAGTATCCCTAGCAAGAGCAAACATACACATGTGAAGGGGCAGAGGCCTGGAGGGTGCTCAACCCAGGAAGACAACGAAGGTGGGAGGATCTTATGCCAGTGCCCCGGACTCTGTGAAGTGCTTTGTGTGTTCTAGGGGGTTCAGCTCGAGCCCTGGAGCCAGCCAGCCTCGCAGAAGCTTTTAGCTGGATGTCTGGATGGGGGTGTCGGGGTCCATGGTTGTTCTAAGGAAGTCTTTTCTGGAAGCAAATGGGAGAGAGAACATCATGGGAGGAAGACATTGGAGGCAGCAGCCATCTTGCATACCTGACGGCATTTTATAGACACCAAACAGCCTGCCCTTGACAAAAGAGTGATTTTTATATTTTTGAGAAATGTAATTGCTTCTTTTCAAAAGAACATCTTTACAGTAGCTGTTTGAAGTGTCCCCACTGATGTGCTATTTTACTGATACCACTGTGTGCCACTCTTAGTTCATAAGACCTTTTTATCTAATTGGTCGTATTAATTGTACAAAGTAATGGGTCTCACAGTGACATTTCCACACAGTGACACAGGTCGGGACATAGAAATCTCTAGTGGTCTCCGAAGGTCTCATATCCAGTCTTTCTTTAAATGATTTTTTTTTGTTTATTAGTATTTTGTGTAATGTGTGTTCCACAGCTTGTGTGTGGAGTTCACAGGATACCCTTTGTGAGGTCAGTTCTCTCTTTCTATTTCTTCCTGTCTTCACATGGGTTCCAGGGACTGAACTCAGGACAACAGGCTTGGGTCTCTCCACCCACTGAGCCATCTTGCCATTTCCACTGAAGAGTCTCAATAGTCTATGAGCATTCAGATGTATGTGTATATCTCTGTGTATGTGAGTGTGAGTGCACTTTGTATGTACACAAAACACACCCATGCAGAAACCTTCTCTAAATGAAGCATGGACCTCTGAAGACTTCTTTCATTTCTAGGTAATGATAGCTGTTACCTGTTCCAGGTCCACTGTGGTGTGCACTTGAGATGTATGTATTATGTATATATCTTGACATTTTCTCCACTGTGTCTGTTCCCTGCACAGCTCCTGACTCACTTTCTTGAAGTTGAAGGGGGATTTTTCAAACACAATGTGAGATTTTTCCATACTTAGACCAGACAGCTCCACTGGTGGAGCAACTGGAAGGTCCCAATGAGAGTGGCTTTTGATGTCACACACATAGACAGACAGACAGACAGACAGACAGACAGACAGACACACACACACACACACACACACACCACATAAATAAACAAGCCTACAACAATGGGGTCCCATGATTCTTAGCAGGCCTCAGACTCTTCCAATCACTCCAAGCTTCCTTTGGAAGGATCTCAATTCTCTGTCTTCAAATTTTCTTGGTCTGTCTTGTAAGAAGGACATTCAGTAGGCACAAATGACAAAGAAGCAAATTTCATGTGACCTGTCAGCCTGTAAAAATTGACCTTCTGGAGTGCCCACCTTCCAGGAGAAAGTTGACTATGAGTGAGCACATGGTGCAGCGCATACTGGTCTTACAACGCAGGGGGCCAGAGTGAGGAGAGTTTCATTGTTTCTATGATTCCCATTATAGAAGCTTTTACTATGCTGAATCAAATCTGCACACTCCCTTCCATGTTTTGGCTTATTTTCTTAAAATGTATGTCCCGATATATAATTACAAGTCAAATGAATACCGTGAGTTCCCAGATGATAAGTATACAGAGGTGTTGGTGTTTGCTGATAGTTTTCCATCCATCCTCCCTCCCTTCCTTCCTTCCTCACTCCCTCCCTCCTTCCTTTCCTTCCCTCTGTTCTCTCTCCTTCCTCCCTTCCATCCCTCTATCCATCCCTCCCTCCTTTCTTCCTTTCTCCTTTTTTTTCCTTATATTTTTACAAAAGGTTTTTGCTATGTATTTCAGGCTGGAATCAGAGTCTATAGATCTACCTGCCACAGTCTACAGCATACAGGGATTGCAAATACGTATTATAGAGATAGGTTCTGAGATACTTTCTACAAAGATTATATAATCTTTTGTATAATCCTCAGCCCTGGCAAGATATGAGAGTGTTCAAATCACAAAAACTTAGAAACATCAACAACTAGGGTTTAGGGGCCAGAGAGATGGCTCAGCAGTTAAGAGTGCTTTCTGCTCTTCTACCAGCATTCACTTAGGATGGCTCACAGCTGTGTGTAGCTCCAGCCCCAGGTGATCCAACTCCCTCTTCTGGCTTCCATGGCACAGCACTCAGATGCACGTAGACTCAAACAGAACTACACCTGAAATGTTGAGCATCTTGTTCTGTTCGCTAGTCATCTTTTCAGACTTTTCCCAGGGGGATGCCACTGTCTTTGACTCCATAGATGTGCTATTCAGATGCAGCAGAGCATACTCAGGCTGAAACTCTGTGTAATATCGGAACCATAAGGAATCCTGAGTCAGGAACAACATGATCAGATGGAACTGGCATTCCAGCTAATGGTGCTAGGTACCAACACCCTTATACCGTCCAGCTGTGGCTGCACATCATTCCAAAGCCTTTGGTGCACAATGAGGATTTCACTTTTATTCTCTAGATGTATTATTAATCACATTACTGTTGTTGTGTGGGTGTGTGTGTACACATGAAAGTGGATCCCGCTGGGCAGTGGTGGCGCACGCCTTTAATCCCAGCACTCAGGAGGCTGAGGCAGGTGGATCTCTGTGAGTTCGAGGCCAGCCTGGTCTGCAGGGTGAGATTCAGGACAGGTACCAAAACTGCACAGAGAAACCCTGTCTCGAAAAACCAAAAAAACAGAAAAAAAAAAAAGAAAAAGAAAGGAGCTTAACAAAACAGATTAATACAGGACCTAGAAAAAGGAAAAGCAGGCAAGGTTTGTTCATTACCCTTGCCTTCCTCCAAGAATTTAGACTGAACTACATTGGTGTATTAGCTCTGGCTTTGTTGAAGAATTTGTCTGTGTATTCTTATTTGTTTACTCAATTCGTATCTTTTTTGCTTTTTTTATTGGGTTAAAAAATAATTTGCTTTTACTTATAAACTAGAAAAATCCTGTCTCTGTAGCCTACCTTATTGATCTCAAGTTTGTAGTTGTCAATACTTGATACCCAGGAAACCAATCGAGCTAGCTAGAATTCTAAACTTCAGTATCAAAACCTAAGATTAGCTTAAAACCAGGAGATTCAACCCCTGCCATGCTTCCAAACAGTAACAACCTGGCTTTTGCTGCCACTGCTGTTCAAGACGTTAAATATACTTGGCTTCCACCCAAGACTCTCAGGTGGAAGTATATTATGGGTTAGATTTCTTGAGATTTATTAGGTGCTGAGAGGTGGGCAGCAGGAACTCGGGAGGTTATTTCTTACTATTTGAAAAAAAAACAAAAACAAACAACAACAACAAAAAACCCTGGAAGCTTTTGGAAGAGGGAATTTGGAGAAATTTGCTGTCTTCTTAGAAAACATATGTATTTTAGGTCCCAATCCAGATAAAGCTCTTTGAGGAAGGTCATCGTGCATTTAGTTTCTCGAAATAGATGTTCAGTTATTAAGCAAGACAGAAAGAAGGTCAGGCCGACCCTGTGGTTCAGATCATTCATTTGGTCCTGGCCAGGAGCTTACGTTACTAAAACAACATGCTTCTGAAACAGCAGAAAGGGCACGATGATCCAACACCGAGGGCTTCACGAAGGCTGAGTCCACAGACAGCACTGTGGGACCACAGGAGGGACATGTGTGGCCTGGAGTGAAGTCACATTCTCTACTGTGAACTGAAGTTCTCCGGAGACACTGCATCTCTATTAAACTGTCTGACCTTGACCAACTGACATGTTGTGACTGTGGAAAGTTTGGCTCTTCTGTGTCCAGAGACAAAATTAGCTTGAGCCATCTTAAGCCCTTTAATGGCTTTCCAATTACCTTGACTTTTGTATCTGACCTACCTTCTCAGAATGCCTCACTGAGCTTAGCCGACCTCTAACTGCCACTGATCCTAAAGCTAAGAATAGTGTAAGAGAGCGTGTGAGAACCACAGAAGAGGCATCTCTGCTTTGAGATGGGCCACCTACCTGCCCCAATGATGTCATTGAGAAATGCCTTGACTGATTATTTCCCTTTGTTCTGTGACCACAAAACCTCATGTGCTCCGCCACAGTGAGTCATGTCATTAAGAATACTGGAATCTGTGTGCCTGCACCAAAGTCACTTACTTCTATGTGAACCAGAATGAACTATAAACTATGAATTCCTTTCCAAAAAGCTTCGAGAGTGTTTCCATTGATTTAGGATGCATCAATCTGAAGGAAGTTGTGTGTTGGGTGGTTGGGAAATGGCTGCGGCTATTCTGGTTTCTAGTCTGCACTCCTTGTCAGGATGAGTCAATGGACTGGTGCACAGACATGGAGTGTCTTCTCCACCTTGGAGTCTCACTGGCCCCTGCACTTGCTCTGACAAAATGAGGCTGGTGGGAAGTTGGGCCAGTCCTAAGACTAATAGCCAGATATTGTGGAATATTATTTTAACTGTGTAAAGGTGTGTTACACAGTTATTTCTGCAGCTTTTGTTAATGATGCAAAGATGTGTTTACATTTGCTTAATTAAATAAAATTAACCTGCAGTCAGGAGGCTGAGTCAGCAATTAGCTGACAGGAAGTGGTAGGGAGGAGGGCTGAACAGAAGGACGCTCCTTTTTTTTTTTTTTTTCCAAGAATGCAAGCAAGGAGAGAAGCTTATCTATTTGCTATTCAGCCTCTCTGAGCCAGGAGGATTTCACCTCAACCTTCGAATTCTGAGTTCTATAGAAGGATAGAGATTTAGATAAAGTTTCCTTCAGCAGCTGTGGTATGTGGCTGTGATACTGCCCAAGCAAAACTGAGCAGCTGCAGAGTTGCAATTGCAGCTACTCAAGATGTAGCCACTGTGTTGAACGCAAAACAACAGACAGACGCTTTGCACAGTCTGTCCCTTCTCAGGAGCAACCTCTCCACACCAGAACTGGCTTGGCTCTTCTGTCCAGTGCTGGAGCTCATAGGATAGGGTTCAGGCCCCTCCTGACCTACAGCTGGCCCTGGAATCAAGGGTGCCCAGCCTCTACTCAGTCTGGATGTAGACCCCCCCACCCAGGGACCTTGGCAGCAGGGCAGAGGCATCTTGCTGATGTCTAGAACCTTGAGCAGGGTTCAAGGATTGCCACTAAGGACAGATTCTTACAGCAATAAAAATAAAAATGATAGTTCACTTGTAAGAAAAAGGGCCGCCTGATTTGTTAGCAAATAAATGGAAAACCATACAGCACAGTAGGACCATTCCCCACCAAGAAGGTATATAAAAACAAACATGGCCATTCATCCTCAGGGCTTGTATCCCATGGGACGTTGAAATGTCGTGACCATTTTGGCAAGCTCTAGTGATGGATCTCAAAAGTTGTAGTGTGACAGTTATTGCCTTCCTTGGACTTTATTCTTTGTGTATCTGTATATATATACATATGTGTTTTGTGTAAGCACATGCATGTGTAGGTATAATACGAATCTTATAAGGTTTTATTAATTTAAAAAAACCCAGAGCCAGATATTGGGGTGAAAACTGAGAGATCAGAGGAACAGAACAAGCCAGCCACAAGTTCTTACCACTAGTAAATCCTCAGCTCAAGAGAACTACTTCCTGTGTACTCACACCTTATATACCTTTCTGTGCCCTGCCATCTTACTTCCTCTCTCCGCCCAGCTACATCACTTCCCCTTTCCTCCCAGTTCTTCCTGTCTGTCTGTACAGATCTCCAGACCTCTATGCTTAACTAGTGCTGGGATTAAAGACCTGTGCCACCATGCTTGGCTCTGTTCCCTGTGTGGCCTTGAGCTCACAGAGATCTGGATGAATCTCTGCCTCCTGGATGCTAGGATTAAAGGTGTGTGCTACTACTGCCTGACCTCTATGTTTAATATAGTGTCTGGCTTTATCCTCTGCTCCCCAGGCAAGCTTTATTTGTTAGAGCACAAATAAAATATCACCACATGTAGGTGTGTGTGTACATATGTGAGTGTGGAGGATAGGTCCATGCCTGGTGTCTCCTTCCTGTATAACTCTCCACCTTCCCCGCCCCCCCCCAGATGACCCTGGAGCCCCCCAATTCAGCTAGGCCTGCTGGCTAGTTAGCCCCAGGGACCCTCCTGTCTCCAGCTCCCCAGAACTGAGAATACAAGCTCACACCATTATGTCTGGCTTTTTACAAGTGTGCTGGTGACTGGAACTCAGCTCTCTATGCTTGTGTGGCAGCCCCCTGGGATTTTATTCATAAAATCCTGTGTCATCGCCCGAGCACCAGAGTCATCTGAGTCATCTCCCCAGCACCTCCTTGGATTTTATTCATAAAAAGTATTCAAATATGTGATGAGTTTTTTTTTTAACTTCACTTATAATACTGACAGGAAATCAACTTGAATGTTATTCAAGTGATAGATTTTTTTAAAAAGTCTATTTAGATGCCAGACATGACATATACCTTTAATCCTGCACTGGAGAGGCAGAGGCAGATAAATCTGTGAGTTCAAGGCTAGCTTGGACTACATAATGGGTTCCAGGCCAACTAAGGGTACATAGTGAGATCCTGTCTCAAAAAAAAAAAATGTACTTAGGTATGTCTATACTAGAGAACATGGATCAGTCAAGAAAAATATATTATTTATACATTTGTATGGAGATGTTTTAATATTTTTGTCTTCTTATTAAATTGGAAACACAACATGCTGTTTCTCTGTGAAGAGATGTTGCAGACAGTACACATCCACCATGTATTCCGTATGTCAGTTCTGCCTTTGGAGATGGGATTATAGGCTCATCCCGGTTCCCTTTCTGTATCTGAACCATTGAGGTGAAACTCTGAAAAGTTACCATTTTTTTTTACAGTATGTATGTATGTATATATGCATGTATTTATGCACGTGGACCTCCCTGAGTTTATATGTATCAGATGAGTGCAAATGCCCACAGAGGCCTGCGGGTGTTGGATCCCTCAGAACTGGAGTTATGGGCAGTTGTGAGCCTCTTAATGTGGGTGCTGGGAACTAAGCCAGGAGCTCTGCAAGAGCAGTCCATGCTCTGAACTGCTGGGCTGCCTCTCCAGCTCCTACTCTGTTCCAAAAGGGAGTCTTAAAGTCTTTTACTAGTACACTATTAAACTAAACTGACCCATTGGGTTGCAAATGCCGTTGACAGAAGTCCTCTCTGAGTAAACAGCTGCATTCTGACTTTAAGTCTACATGAGCTCCGGGAACCCCTCCCTTCATTCTCCACAACATCAGAGGGAAATGTTCCCCATGTCAGGAACGGCCTGGGAAAGAAAATAGGAAACATGCTTCCGGTCTTTCACAGAGACTGACAGAATTAAAGCACATTCATCATGTCAAAGACTGTGTTCTCCATTCATTCGAATAAAGAGAACCCTTCGAGATCTTTGTGAGAGGTCACCAAGCAAAAGAGGAAATTAAGAATCAAATGCCCACTGCATTCATGAATTATTTTGGTTGAAACTGACAGGCTTACAAATCCAAGAGAGTCATTTCTCTCTCCCTCCCTCCCTCTCTCTCTCTCTCTCTCTCTCTCTCTCTCTCTCTCTCTCTCTCTCTGTGTGTATGTGTGTGCATGCTTTCCTATGGGTGTATGCCTGTGGGAAGGGCCGGAGGTGGACATTGGGTGTCATCCTTTATTGCTCTCCACCTTATTTTTGAGACAGGGTCTCTCACTGAACCTGGAGATCATTGACAAGACTAGACTCACTAGCCAACAAGCCCTTGGAATCCTCCTATTTCTGCCTCCCTAGCACTGGGGTCACAGGTGCCCATCACAGTGCCCAGCTTCCCCCATGAGTTAGTGCTGAGGATTAAACTCAGGTCTCCAGGCTTGGACAGCAAGCACCTTACCAACGAAGCCACCTCCCTGGAGCCTACACTCAGCATTTTGTTTGAAAAGTGGGTTGTGATGACTAGTTTTGTTTTGTTGTTGTTTTGTGAGACAAGGGTTGACAATGTAACTCTGACTGGCCTGGAACTTTCTATGTAGACCAGATTGGCCGGGAATTCATAAAAATCTGCCTTCTTCTGCCTCTGGAGTATTCCCATTAAAGGCATGCATCACCATTAAACTGCATGCTGTCTAGTTTTAATTGTTGACATAACACAATCTAAAATCACCTGGGAAGAGGTTCTCTGTGAGGGATTATCTACATCAGGTTGGCCTGTGGGCACGTCTGTAGGTTATTACCTTGGTTATGTAAATTGATATCAGAAGATCCAGCCCACAGTAGGCAGCACTACTCCCTAAGCAGAAGATCCTGGATTGTATGAGTGTAGAGAGCGACCTGAGCGCTGATAGGCACGCATGCCTTCATTCTCTTGCTGCTCTTGACTATGGGTGAGATGTGACCAGATGCTTCAAGTTCCTACCTTGACTTCCCCACAGTGATGGATTGTAGGTAACCTGGAATTCTAAGCTGAATAAACCCTCTGTCCCTTAAAGTTGCTTTTGTTGAGGTATTTTATCACAGACATAAAAATGAAACTAAAACGTAGGTTTTCTTGCATAACTTATGAGCTCAAGAACTACCATTTTCCACACGCAAAACTTAAACTCAGCCCTTAGACTCAGGACCTAATTTTCTCATTTCTCTCTTGCTGTTGGCCCCTCTCCAGGGAACTCCCTCCTTCAAGTGCTTCCATGGTGACGTCCAATGTCCTTCATCACTTAAACCCACTGAGACAGAGAGAGGCTTCCCCTGAACAGCTTAAAATACTTCCTGAAGAGGAATCACATGCCCATCCAATCACTGTTCCCAGGAAATACGCTATTGTTAAATTAGGGAAGAGATTAAACTCTTAGAATCACGATGCTCAAGAAGGAGAAGGTGAGGGGCTTCCCCGGGAGGGAAATCATGGGGAACTATTTCATCTGAGGAAAAGCAAAAGGATCCTAGGTGACAGGCTGCAAAGACACTCACCTTCCAGAAGACATAAAATGATGATAAAATGAAGACCAGAAAAGATGATAAAAAGGGGTTAGAAGACATCCCTGGCCATGGCATTCCTCACAGAGCAGTGAGAAACCACAGAGAGACAAAATGATTGCAAGACTCAGAACAAACATTACCTGTCAATCACAGATGTCTCTCTGGGAGGAAACATCAAGGTGTGTTTGATTAGCAAGACACTCTCCCTTCCTTCAACTAGGGTTCTAAGACAAGATCTTTTTACATGTTTCTCCTCAACCCACACTTTTGGAATTCTTGTAGTTTTTTAAAAAAATATTTTATTTGTGTGTGTGTGTGTGTGTGTGTGTGTGTGTGTGTGTGTGTGTACATGCCCAAGTATCCAAGGAGGCCAGAGAATGGGGTCAGATTCCCTGGACCTGGAGTTGCAGGTGGCTGTGAGCCACCCCAAGTGGGTGCTGGGAATCAAACTCCCCTTCTCTGCAAAAGCAGCTAGTGCTCTTAACTGCTGAGCCATCTCTACAGGCCCAGAATTCTTGAGTTTTAACCACATCACTCAGTTCCACTGGTCTTTCAGACTTAGACTCGGGATCTGAGGTTTTGAAATAGTTTTCCGGGGATGGAAATAAAGGTAATAATTTGATTAGCATTTGAAAGGCTTTTCCATTGGGTTTTCATGCCTGTCTTTGTTTTTCTCTTCCCTTTTCTTTTTGAACATACATAATGGAAACCATCTTTGTAATTATTCCCAAGCACGGAAACTTTAATCTCCATTGTGTAATTGAATTTTTCTCCGCAACAAAATGGTTTTCTGGATCCTCAGCAAACCTGGAGCATAAATGCTGGTCATTCCCTTGGGGAAGGGCAGGGGGGAAATAGGTGTGTGTGTGTGTGTGTGTGTGTGTGTGTGTGTGTGTGTGTGTGTGTGTACATCCTACCATTGTTTCCTCGGTTTGGTTTCCATTTGCTGTGACCCTTTTAAGGAAGCACCATTTGTTTCTGCGAATATTTAAGTACTCATGCATTTAAGTGAGCATTTATTGAGTGCAATTGTGTGCACCAAAGGAAACACCCAGGCACAAAGTGGGGTGGAGCAAGGAAAAGAATGAACACTAAGGTACAAAGGGAGAATGTTCCCTGCAGAAAACTGACAAGGAGATGCTTGGTGGAGTGGGAATCATGTTTTGTATCCATTAATCTTGGGACACTGATGAAATACAGACTAAAATTTTGGGGAAGGTCATCACTGGTTTCTATGCTGCTGTCAGGAGGTTGAGATGACTGGGCAGTCTAGACCCATGTACAAGAGCAGGAGAGAGAGCTGGGAGTGGTTTAGCTGCAGAGTGAAAACAAAGGAGGCTGAAGAAGGGTCTGAGGGTACAGAGAGGGAGAGAAGCCAGCAGAGGGCAAGGTCAGGACAGTTAGGAAGAGTGAGCAGGAGGGAAGGTGAGAGGGTGAGTGAACACGTCTTGGTGGTAGGGAGCAGAGAAAGACAGATGCAGGGGTGGATCTTCCCCTGGAGTAGAGCGGCTAAAACACAAGCCTCAATGACTTCTTTTGCTTTTCAATTTTTATTTTAAAGCTCTAAGCTTTCTGCATTCTACACAGACTATAAGGCGAAAGGCTCTCAACTTTAAAATGTCAGGAAATAGTGATCCACTCAGCATCTCCAGCCACTTAAAACGAGATCTGCAAACACTCAAAACAAAGAATTCTTCCACAAAGCATTACAGTCACACAGAAAAGGCCCCAGCCCTTGGTGGAGCTGTGTGGGAACTGTAGAGAGAACAGACTCAGGGAGGAGGGCTGTGGAGAGGATCAGTGAAAGTGCTTGCCATGCCTGTGTAGGACCTGAGTTTGAATCCCTGGAATCCAGCAAAGCCAGGGCAGAGCCTGCCTGTAATCCCAGCACACCTACAGCAAGATAGGAGAGAGACAGGAAGATTCCTGGACACTCCCTGGCCAGCTAGCCTGAAACAAAAGAGACCCTACCTCAAACAAAGTGAGGGCCCACACCTGAAGTTTTTCTCTGTCCTCTATGCATGCACTGTAGCATGTGCATTGTGTGTGCACGCGCTACATAGAACTTGGAGATCTACCTATCTCTG
>CABHPP010159304.1:27765-35648 GCA_902168425.1 Peromyscus attwateri | reverse complement strand
ACAGGAACTTAGGAGAAGAGAAATAGGAATTATGTCAGGTAAACATGCGCTCTGCATAAAATGCAGAGTGGAAAAACCGAAGCAGGCAGAGAAGATGAATGAGAGAGACTAAAAACTCGTATGTCTATATTGGGAAGGAGCAGCAGAGGACAATAAGAGATTAAAGAAGGTGTGATGTCAGGGGCGGAGAAGCATTTATTTTTGGCTCAAATTTTAATCTTGCTCTCATATCATAACAATTACATTTTTACACTGAGTTGTAAACATTCTCATTTGTTGGGCTTGTGAGTCAGCTCAGCATGTAGACAGTTGCCACCAAGTATAGTGACTGGAGTTTGATTCTCATAATCCATAGTAGAAGGCAAAATCCAACTTCCACACATTTTCTCTGATGTCTCTACATAGGCCATAGCATGGCAATGCCAACACACACACACACACACACACACACACACACACACACACACACACGAAAATAAATGTTAAAGAATCCCACTGTGTGGTGATATTTTGTTTGTAATCTAACAAATAACATTTGCCTGAAGATCCGAGGACAAAGCCAGTCACTACACTAAACTTAAGGGCCAGGCAGTGGTAGCACACACCTTTAATCCTAGGACTCTGGAGGCAGAGATCCATCTGGATCTCTGTGAGTTCAAAGCCACCCTGGACTACACAAGGTTTATCCAGTAAAAGAGAAATAGAGCTAGGCAGTGGTGGCACATACCTTTAATCCTGTATTTGGGAGTCACATGCCTTTAATCCCAGCATTATGAAGGTTGAGGCATGAAGGGATATGGCTAGGCAGAGAAAGGAATATAAGGCGGCTGGAGGCCCAAGTTAGGTACCCCTTCGACTGAGGACTCAGAAGCATTCAGTCTGAGGATTCGTGGAGACAGGATCTTGCCTCCCTTTTGGCCTGAGGATTCGGTAGTGGTGAGCAGTTTCTCTAGTGGCTTGTTCCTTTGTCTCTCTGATCTTTCAGCATTTACCCTAATATCTGGCTCTGGGTTTTTATTGTAAGACTAATTAGGATTAATGCAATACCATTGATCTACATTTATATAGTGTAATTTAATGTTTTCATCATACAAATTTCCTAAGTACTCAGGGTATATACAAAGCCATGCTGTGAATTGTTTGCTGAAAATTCACCAGATAATTGTTACAATTGGCCATTTCTATGAAATATTAATTTTAATATAATAGCAATATATTTTGTTAAAGAGAGACCATTTTAAGGTCTTTGTGGGTTTCCGTTTTTTGATTGAGGTGAAAGGAAAATGTTAGAGTGAGATTCACACAACTTGAGAAGTATGTTTCCTCTTCAGAAATAATGCTAAATGATGAAAATGACATACAGAATTTTAAATTAGGCAAGGGAATTCACACTTGAGGCTGTCATTTCAGATTAGGTGTTATATTATCTTTTTCAGGGCCAGGCAGGAGTCTTCTGATGTGTTACTGTTGAGAATCTGTGAGAGCATTTGCCTTTCATCAAGAAAAGAAATATGGATTTTCTGCCTGTCTCCTTTTCCAGCGGTACATTTATACTTTTATACCTCTGCACCTGACACGATCCAGGTGATTTCCTGTTCTCACTCACAGCTCCGTTCCTGGCTGTTACCCTGCTCAGTGAGTAGCTCAATCGCATGCACTCTGACAAGGGTATCGCCTTGACTTCTATATTTCTGTCCTTTGAGCTAATCCTTTGCAAAGGTAGGCACCTACATGGGACTGAAGGGGACAGGATGACATCAGTAACCTTCACTCTTCTTCCTCTGTTCTGTGTGGCTCTTGTGGCTGTGACTTCAAGTCCTCTGTGCTTTACATCGGGCTGAATAGGTTCTTCTCCAAGATTCAAGGTTCAGCCTGGAAAGGGAGCTGTTTACTCCTAGGCATCATCCCTCCCCCTCTGTCCTTTGCTCTAAACATTTCCTACTATCCTCTACTTCCCTTCTGTCAATCTCTTAGTTTGACTGCAGTTTCTTATCAGTATTACCTCCGGCTTGCTTTTGTATTTCTGTAATTTCCTAGGTTGAAGTCTCTATGTTGAAACACATGGCATGAACTGTGTTTCTGACTAGAGCTTCCTGGAAAAAAAATGTAGTTCAGCTAACTGCAGGAATGTATTTCACTGTTTCAAGACAATGATGTGATTATTCCTTTATGAATCCCCCCATGACTATTTTTCTTACACGTATTCCATTAAGATGTAAGTTGTTATACATACACAAAACTCAATACCACTGCAATGTATTTTAACTTTGCAGCTGTTTTCATCTACTTCAATATCACTGGCATATAATATAATCTTGTCAATGGTATATCAAATTTAGTTGGTAGACTAATATGCTTCTAAAACGTGACTTAAGAAACAAGCTAGCCTACATTATGGCTGGTTGGTACATTTAAAAACAGGTTAATTATAGAATTAAATATGAAAAAAATGCTGAAATAATTCAGACCTTAAATTCCTGATTTTAAATCCTGAGATTTTACTGTACTATACTGCACATCTCCACATATTTTGTTACATGAAATGATGAAATATTTGCAACAATTTACTTTTTAACAAACTAGAACACTTAATACTATGTTAGCACCTTTATGACTTTCATGCCATTGGGGCTTTTCTATTTAATAGGAACTAAATTTGAATGTTTAAATACAGGTTTACACTTAGCCACCAACTAGAACCACCCTGAATATAGTTATTTATATTCAAGTGAGTAGCCGCTTCTGGAAGTCACTGCGAACAGTAGAGAAGGTAATTCAAGAATCCTTCTTGATATAAGCCTAGCGATAGCTAAATCAGCCACAGGTGTCCATGCTTCTTCTGATCCTTGATCAGACTAAGCTGAACTTTCTACACAAAAGCTCAGAATGCAATATCCTTACAAGCTTGGTTGCTTCCTCTAAGCAGTGAGTGTTAAGCCTACTGATTCACAGTCATGTCTGGATATAAAGTGGAGTCTCATCCAGTCCTGTGAGCTACTCATGTATTGAAATTGTTTGTGAACAATATATTATCTCCCATTATACCAATCTGTGAAATAATTTATCACAAAGCTTTACCTGATTACTATTTTCCTTGCTAGGATATGAATTCCATGAGATGAAGGATCTCATTGTGTTTCTTCACTATTGTTGGATTATCAAGTAAAATACCACAGGACTTGCAGTAGGTATTGAAATTTATGAAATGACTATGACCTATGAATCATCATATGAACATGAATGAGATGCACCTTATGTATTATGGAATGAAAATTAGGCAGAGATAAATAAGAAACTATACTTTTCACATATGCTCTGTCTAAATATATCAATAGGAACATTATGATTCAATACATAGAGATTATTATACCAAGCCTTATCCTGTTGGGAAATTCATCATATAGCTATTAAGCTCAATTTTTTAACAATTATAAAATATTCTTTAAAGTATTAAAACTCAGATAGTATACTATAAATACAAACCAGAGTGACAGCACATTACCCTATCCCTCCTTAAGCCAATGACATAAATGCGTATTTCCTCTATGTTATATGCTAAAGCTATTAAATAAGACTTGGTAGTGTTTGAATCTTAAGGTCTGAGAAAACGTCATCAAAAAATGAGAAGATGCTCATTACTTACTGGAAGATAGTGCACAAGACTGCAGTGTGTTCTACTCTTCCATTTTGCTTAAATTTCCTATTTTTAAAATGGGATCTCCACTGTACTCTTCCTTAAATAGTGCCCCCTACTGGATATGTTTGAAAGGTCTTTGAGTTCCCAGTGTTGGGAGAAGGGGATTCTTGAAGTTCATGTCTTTCTCTATTCCTTCTGCACTCTTAAAAAAAACTGTCACAGTAGAGGGGTGGTGGAAGGAAAGTTATTTAAGGATAAATGATGATATGATTAAATGGATGAGGGGAGAGAATGAGAATATTACTTTAGAAGTTGATTGTAATTCACTTTCCCCCCATTCCCCAATTTCCTCTTCTATTTCAGAAGCCCATCTGGACTTCAGCTAATAGATACAAAAAAAAAAAAAAAACAAAAGCAAAAGTTAGAAATACAGAGAATGACATTGGAAACAGTCAGACATAGTGGAGTTATGCAGATTGTGCAAAGCAATTTGTCACAAGGGAGTTACTCTCTAGACTTTCTACTCCAGTACTGAAGCATTAACTTCAGAATATTTAATCAGCTTTAGGACCACAAGACTTCTTGTAAATGAAAAGAACTGATCAGATCTCATCTGACATCCTACACAGAACTGCCTCATCTAGAAGTTGTTCTCTACACATCGTTCCTTCACACATCCCACTACAAGTGTCCAACTGGTCAGAGCAAAGATCTCCAGCTCTTATAATCCTCTGTATGGCAACATCAGTATCATTACCTACGGTCCCTTCATCTCTATATCTGTGTATCTATACACATCTTCTGATGCATATGCTTCTGAATACATGTCCTCTCCACTCTTTGTCACTTTGGCAAGGGTGGATTACTTTTCTAGATAAATGAATTTGTGTTCCATTTACATTTAAAACTCTTCAGCCATAACTCACTGACTCTGTTGCTCATAGGCTCTGGGATGTCAATGTTTACTCTCTTCTGTTCTATTCCTACAATATTCCTTAGGTTTCCTGAACCACCATTTCTTGTTTCTGAGTATTCCATGCTTTTGTCTAGTTTCAGTTTTTAAAGTTTCTAGTATTCAGCTATCTAATTAAGATTCCAGATTGTTCCCTGGTTAAGTCTTTTCATGGTTTCTCTTTAAAGAAATTTTCCAAAATAAAGCTATAGCTCCATGGCAAAGTCCTTACCTTTAACATAAGAGACCATGGATTCAATTTCTAGCATTCTATTTTTCCTCTTACTTTTTTATATGCACATTTGTACATTTTCTTTTAGAAAACTTTGTTATTAAAAGAAGCACACCAAAATTAACCAGACTGAATACCTATATACCTCATGAACTTCACTATAGAATTCTAGCTGCGCTTATTTTTAATGTCTGCCTTGTCAACTAGCTTCACTTCCCTCAGTCCATTCCTATTTTATGTATAGAGCACAAAGGAGAGTACTTATAGTCTCAGCAAGCACCCTCAAAAATTAACTATACTAGCAATACAAGGTATAAAATCTGAATTAAAAAATGAATTTATATATTTATTTAGTTTCCATCCCGGCTGCAGTTTCCCCTCCCTCCTCTCATCCTAGTCCCCCAAACCTCCCTTCTGCCTTTCCCATCCACTCCTCCTCCATTTCTATTCAGTGAAGAGCAGGACTCCCATGGATATCAACAAAACATGGCCTATCAAGCTGTAGTGAGTCTAAGAACATCCCCTTGTATTAAGGCTGGGCAAGGCAACACATTATGAGGAAGACCTTCACCAACCCCACATCCAACAGAGGGCTGATTTCCAAAATATATAAAGAACTCAAGAAACTAGATATCAACAAACCAAATAGTTCAGTTAAAAACTAGGCTACAGATCTAAACAGAATTCTCAACAGAAGATTCTCAAATGGCAGATAAACAATTAAGGAAATGTTCAACATCCTTATCTATCAGGGAAATGCCAATCAAAACAACTCTAAGATTTCATCTTACACCTGTCAGAATAGCCAAGATAAAAAACACAAGTGACAGCTCATGCTAGAGAGGAGGTGAAGCAAGGGGAACACTCCTCCATTGCTGGTGGGAGTGCAAACTTGCACAGGCACTTGGGAATTCAGTGTGGCAGTTTCTCCGAAAGCAGGGAATCAATCTACCACAAGACCCAGCTATACCATTCCTGGGCATATACCCAAAGGATGCTCAATCATCTACGAGGACACTTGCTCAACTCTTTTCATGGCAGCTTTATTTGTAATATCCAGAATCTGAAAACAACCTATATGACCCTCAACTGATGACTTCATAAACAAAATGTGGTGCATTTACATAGTAGAGTATTAGCTGAAAAAAAAAGACACCAGGAAATTTGAAGGCAAATGAATGGAACTAGAAATCATTCTGACTGAGGTAACCCAGACCAAGAATGACAAACATGGTATGAACACACTTGTAGCTAGATATGAGCTGTAAAATAAAGGGTAACTACAACCCACAGACACAGAGAGACTAGGTAAAAAGGAGGGTTTGTAGCGGGGGCAATGGCCAGACCTCCCTGGGAAGAGCAAATAGAAGAGATTTCTTGAGTGGACTGAGGGCAGGTGGGGATGGGAACATGAGTGATCAGGTTGTGGGGGAGGGCAAGGACATCACAAGAAAACACACAGAATCAACTAACTTGGACTCATAGGGAATCACAGAAAATGAACCAACAACCAGGGAGCCTGCATGGGACTGACCTTGGACCTTTGCACATATGTTACCATTGTGTAGCTTGGTCTTAATATGGGACTCCTAACAATGGAAACAGGGGCTATCTCTGACTCTAAAATCCAAATTTCAAAGTTATCTCTTCTTTGAAGATTCTGTTACTATTGGAGGCCCTACCTTTTTCTCTCTCAACCCATGTAACCAAAATGAGGTTAGAAATTCTATTATATGCAGCTTATATATGTAGAGTGAACATTAATTTCTCTCCAATCCATTTTGATCAGTTAAGAAACACATTGCTTTGTTAACTGGGAAAGTCCACTTAGAAATTAAGAACGTTGAAAAATAGTTTTCTTAAAAATGTCCTACACACTACCGTATATGACCTATTAGAATTTTAGACAAGAATATTATTAAACTCTAGTTTGCATAAAGTTACCATATCCATACTACATTAATTATATTAATAAAATGGTTGTCAATTAACACATCCTTACTATCACATGCGGGTCAATGTTTTTTTCTAATATCATTTTGTAATATATAATAAATATGAGTGTAGGAGACCTTTGATTAAATCCTTCCTCAAATATTATATAAATGACATATTGCTGTGTGTTTATGGCTACACATATGTAGGTATATAGTGCATATATATATATATATATATACACACACACACATGTATGTAGGTAGGTAGATGGATGATAGATACATAGACACATAGATAGATAGATAGATAGATAGATAGATAGATAGATAGATACATAGATACATAGATAGATAGATAGATACATACATACATACATACATACATACATAGGCAGATAGATGGATAGATAGATAGATAGATAGATAGATCATAGATACATAGACACATAATAGACACATACAATAAGTAGGAGGGAAAAAGAGTCTCTGAATGATTTTATAAACTGAGTGAAATGAATGAACAGATAAAACTTCATTGATACTTTAAGTCTATTATTTTCATAATTCTAAAATGTAAAGCCAACTTCTATTGCTCCAACAATATCAAAAAGGAAAGAAATGGCTGATTTTCAATGATCCAAATGGATCTCGAAGTATAAATATACTATTTCAAAATGTGCATAAAGAAAAAAGTATTTGGGGCCATGTGTTTTACTCTAAATAACCCAAATATAAAAGGTTTATTTTTTCAAGAGCTTCAGTCAAATTTGTGGCCAAACTGAACATCACTCTCTCCAAGAAGAGCATTAAACAGCTACAAATCATTAGTTGTTAATCTTTACCATAGTTCTCCATTTTCCTTCCATGCTTCTCTGCTTTCTGACAACTTAAATGTCACTTTAAAGAAACAAAAGTTGGAAGCTTTGCGTTCTCTAAAACAGGAATGATGCCAGGGGGAGCAATTACTTTGGAAAGCTAAAGATCATCAGGGTTCTAAACCATTATATCGTATAGTTGGAATCCTGTGATTGTTGAACAAACTGATGCTCTTTATTTTTTGCCATTCTTTAGGTTTATTTTTAATTAGTAACATTCATCTGATAATACCCATTAGACGATAATAAG
>CABHPP010159304.1:265-22765 GCA_902168425.1 Peromyscus attwateri | reverse complement strand
ATAATGAGTGAGAAAAGGCCATAAAATTTTAAAGACGCATCTATAAAACACTTCTAATATTTGACAGAAATATTTGCGGATCTTGCGTACACAGGTTCTCAGCTGACTGACAGTGTTCTGACCAGTGGGGTCAGAGGGATTGCAATTATTTTTGTGGCCATAAACTGCCCTTCTCTTGGCTGCTCTACTATAAACAATGCATACCATGACAATCACTTCCTTGTAGTGGAATTACAGAATTATGTTTAGTTTTTGTATATGGCTTTTAGAGAACTTTCAATTATGCTACTTAATTTTATGAAAAGAATGGGAAATTTCTCTTCATATTGTGATAGTTTCAGGAAGATAACAGAATGGCAGGAAGTAAGCAGGGAACTGGCTTTTGACCTGGATCTTATGATCAACAAACATTCATAGTCACGCATGTACACATACCAACTTTTATACTAAACTGGTGTAAGATGGATATTTTCTGGGAGTTGTAACCTATTTAAAAACAGAATTAGAGTTGTGTGTGATAGGAGTTGGCAATGACTATCAATAACTGAGCAGAAGATTCTACTTAGGGTGTTATATCAGTGCAGAATTTATTATATATTTTTATGGGTGGCATACCTGCAGCATATATGTCTGTGTGTGTACATGTGCATACACTTGTATGTGGAGAACAGAAGTCAACTTCAGCTGTCTTTGTCAGTTACTCTGAAACCTAGTTTTTGAGATAGTGTCTATCACTGAGTCAGGAGTTTACTGATTTGTTAAGACTGACTGACCATGGTTTTACACGATTCTGTTTTCCAGATCTTAGAAATTACGATGAGAGCAAAAAGTTATTAATTCACCAATATCTTAATGCTAACCACAGGCATGCTTGACTCTACCACTTGGTACTACCTCTGAGGTATTGTAGCACGTATCTACCTGCGTCTCTGTTTTAATCACAGAACACTCTAAGAAACTCAGAAGTAGACCTACAACATGTCGTTTATAGTTCAATGAATGTTTAATAGCAATATTTGATATTACTGAATTCATAATGAGATTTTAAATGTGTGCAAAACATTTCAGATGCAAAAGAAGATGAAATGACAGATGATTGACAAGTGATCTCAAGTGATCAGATCTTTATTTGAGTTGTTATCCCAGAAAGATTATCAATAATCTTTCTTAGGATCATAAGTTCCAATAATGTCCTTGATCATCCTGATAATAATGGGGAAACTAAGGGAGATACTTTATTGAGCATATTTATTGACTAGAGGGGAGGGGAAGAAATATATTCTAAGGGACAGCTAAAGACAGGCAGGGAGGCTTTCAATCCCTTTAGCAACTGCAGGAAGGAAAAAGCGGGAAGACACAGCTGGAATATTGCATTCTTGAGGAGAGCCATCAAGCTTGCCCATGGTCAGTATGTGTGAGCAATGCCCATCAAACACAAAGCAACACTTGCCATTCTATTTCCTTATCATGTCCACGGCTGTGTCATCTTCCATTCTACATTTTGACTTGGGGTAGTTTTCCTTAAGTTGTACCACAGGTTTTTCCCTTCAATTCAGGAGTTTTATAATTTATATTAAAGGAAGTTTTTAAGATAGTTCGGGCAGGGGGAGCACTGTTCCCATGGAAAGGCACTGGCCATCTTGGCAACTGCACCAGAGAAATTATCAGTGAAAATCAGGTGTCACAGTGATGTTGATGTTCCATGTGGTACATTGGAAGCAAGCAGATGGCTCCAGAGGCCCTTTTTTCCTTCCCCTCCCCACCCCTGTCTGCTCTCCCTCACTACCAGCTCCAAACAGGAACTCCCCATCTTCTCATTGCTATAACTCACTGGTTCTCAGCCTGCAGGTATCAACCCCGCTGGGAGTCTCGTATCAAGTGTTTACATTGTGATTCATAACTAGCGAAGTTAGAGTTATGAAGTAGCAATGAAATAATTTTATGGTCGGGGGTCTCTACAACATGAGGAACTGTATTAAAGGGACACAGCGTTATGAAGGGTGAGAACCACTGCTAACTGATAGACGGCTTAAGAATTAACTTCTGCAAATCTTCCATCCTTTTCAGTCATTGATCCTATTTTATCTTTAGCTAGTTGTAAGTATTTCAGTTGTATCCACTGGAAGACATCTTGTCACGTGGCAGTTCTGTTATATGTTCGTTGTTATACAACAAATCAGCAAAAGAAATGTTTTCAACTGTTTATTCCTTTCCTGGCTTATGTGCTACAGAAGGTATGAATTTTTAATTTGATTACTCCATTTTAACCAATTTCTTTTTTCCTCCAACATTCTACCAAAGATAGAGGAAACAAAACAAAAGAGAACCAAAGCCACTTTTTATGATGTCAGCACCAGTAAAAATCTAGGACCCAACTGTAATTATTGTTATTCACAATTACACATCGCTATTTACAACAGCATCTTTGCTTGCATATTGTCTCTTAGTAGCTCAGCTTTGGGTGACAACACACTTTAGTAGTCACTTTTATCTTGCTGTAATAAAATGACTGACAAAAACAATATACAGAAGTAAAGACTCATTTTATTCATAGTTTTTGGAGACACCATCCATCATGGCAAGAGAAATATGGTGGGGTAATTCCCGTCATGGCAGTCAAGAAGCAGAGAGGAGCAGTCTGAAGGAATCTAAATGAGAGTAGGAACCAAGGACATGCTACCACGGAATTCCTTCAGCCAGCCCTAGTATTGGTGAAAGTATTAAGGCAACTCTACGTAGTTAAAAGGGAGGTTTATTTTGTGGGGCGTAGGTGCCTGCCAGTGGGGAAGGAGGAAGCAAAGGAAGGGAGGAAACAGTGCCAGGAGGTTAAGGGCTGAATGGGTAAGTGTTTGGTCCCCAGGATGGGGAGGAATTTTAAAGGACAGGAAAGAAGGAACAGGGAAGTGTGGTAAGTGCGGAAAGCTTGCCACAGCAGCCACAGAGGAGGCTGAGGGTGGAAGCCACTCAGGCCTTTGGAATTTGCCTCATGTGAGCGCCAGATATTGGTGGAAGTATTAAGGCAACTCTATGTAGTTAAAGTGGAGGTTTATTTTGTGGGGTAACTTACAAGTAAAGGGTTAGGTTACAGGATCCAGGAGAGGTGAAGTGTAGTCCAGTGGTGTTCTCTGGAGAACTCTGCTCAGTCTACATCCAGGCTCCACGATCCAGGAACCAAGAGAGCTGGCACATCTGGATTTCGGGTCTTAAGGGCTCCTCTCTCCTCCCTGCCTCATAGGCGTGACAGTAACCGGAAGCCTCAATGGGGGTAGTACTTTCAGGTCAAAGCTAGAACAGCTACCCACTACATCTAGCCTCCATGAACACCAATTTCATCACAATGCAATAGTCTGTTCAAAGTTTGTAATCTTTGGTAGATTAACACAGTTATTAGGCCAGATGCCTAGGGATCTAACTATCTCTAGAAACACCCTCACAGATACACATATAGTGTATTATATTATTCTCCTAGACATTTCACAATCCGTTCAAGTTCACAATCAAGATTAATCATCACCTGTGCATTCATTTTCACCTTTGTGTTGGTTGTATTGTATTTCAGTTTTGTGTTTGTGTGTCTGTATTGCCCACATACCTAAGGTTTTCTTCAAAATACTTTTTTTTTTAATTACTTCTCATTGGTTCATTTTTCCACTTTCAGGTGCTTGACAAAAACTAAATTATCATCACCACCAAATTTTTGACCTTACAAATCCTTTTTCCTAACACAAGTGATCAGGTCTCACTAATTCAGAATAACCACAAAGTGTGTGTAAAATTGGCACACCAAATTATAAGAAGCCCTACTCACCCAAGGCCTCAGTTGCTAAGTTCTGCTTGTACCAGGTTATTAAAGTCTTATTCCCTCACCTCTGTGTGCATCCCTTTCTTCACTTCCTCTTTGTTAAGTTATTGTGATCACTTTATTACAACTCCATGGTTATGAAGGACTATTTATTTTTGTTCCACCTCTAATGAAATGGATTGTACATCTTTTTGAATCTGCTTTAGAGTACGCCTCTTAGAAATTGTGGCATTCTGTAAGATATATATAAATATATATATATATATATATATATATATATTGGTTTTGTCGAGACAGGGTTTCTCTGTGTAGCTTTGTGCCTTTCCTGGAACTCACTTGGTAGCCCAGGCTGGCCTCGAACTCACAGAGATCCGCCTGCCTCTGCCTCCCGAGTGCTGGGATTAAAGGCGTGCGCCACCACCGCCCAGCAAGATATTTTTTTGTAGCACGACTTTTTTTATTGAAAAGAAAATATTGTTTTTTTATCATACATTATATTCTTTTTACAGTTTCCCATCCCTCAAACTTCACCAAGGACCTCCCCACATCCCTACACACATAAATCCACACTCTTTCTTTATCTTTCTCATTAGAATGCAAACAAGCATCTGAAGAAAAAAAAAACTAAGATAAAATAAACACAAACAAATCAGACTAGGACAAAAAAAATGGGGGTTGTGGGGGAGCCAAAGAGAAAGCACCAGAAACACATATAAAATGCTGAGACACAGGAGCCCAAACTGGGAGTGAAGGGTGGGCAATGGAATGTAGGGGATAGGGGATGAGAGCATAAGGGAATGGGATTCTCGAGCTGGAACAGAGATGGAGTGGGAAAACAATGAAAGAGATGCCATGATAGAAGGAGATATCATGGAAATAGAAAGAAATCCATTGCTAGGGAAGTTGCCAGGAATCCTCAAGGATGACCCCAGCTTGAACTATTAGAAATAGTGGAGAGGGTGCCTAAATTGAACTGGCTTATCCAGTGATCAGATCAGTGAATACCCTAACTGGCATCACAGAGCATTTCTCCAATGACTGATGGTAGCAGATTTGAGATCCACAGACAAACACCAGACAGAGCTCCAGGAGTCCAGTCAAAGAGAGAGAAGAGGGATTTTATGAGCAAGTACAACAGGATTGTGATGGGGAAACCTGCAGAGACAACCAAACCTAAGTAGTGGGAACTCATGAGAGTTGGATCAATGTCTATGGACTGTGCCCTCTTCATGGTGAGACAATCATGTAGCTTGATCTGCTTGGGGGGGGGGGCTGGTGGTAGAATCAGAATCCATCCCTGGTGCATGAGTGGACTTTTTGAAGCCCACTACCAATGATGGGACACCTGGTGCAGCCTTGAGGCAGGGGGAAGGAAGACTTGCCTCTAGTAGATAGATGTGCCTCCCCATGGGAGGCCTTGCCTTCTTGTGGCAAGGCAGGGAGTGGGGGTGGGTTGGGAGGGGGAGGTTAGGGGGGCGGGAGGAGGGAAGAGGGGGAATCTTTGATTGGTGTGTAAGATGAATGAAAAAAAGTCTTAAAAAAGAAATTAAAAAATGTGTTAGCAAATAACAGAGGTCTGTTATTGTAATAATGTACTCAATAATGCAGTCAGTTGACTAATAAATGAAATGAAATATGTATGAATGACAAAAGGCCATAGAAACAAAATAAATAAATAAATAAGTAAATAAATAAGTAAATAAATAAATAAATAAATAAATTAATTTTACCAAAAAAAAAAAAAAGATGCCGAGGCACACACATTTTGTTTAGTTCTTTGAAGTTTGGGAATGAATGCACCTTAAAATTAATAAAAAATCACTGTATTTTATTTCTTACCTATTCTTTCCATATTAAGTCATCCTGAAAAGGTGAGATAATATGAGGATGCTTCCTGTCAGAAGTCTAATATTCTCTGTGTAAACCTGTGTCACGAAACTTATTTCACCCTTCTTTCATTTCCCTTCGTTTTGTCTCACCATCATCTTACAGGATCTTTTCAATGTTGCTACTTTTTCTTTACTGTGTATTCTCTTGAATTTTGTGGAAGAATATGAGGGTTGTCTCGAATTCCATGTCAGAATAGTAATTTTTCTCTATGTGTGGTTTATTCATCAAATCAATCCATGTATGTGTCTTTGGATTCTCTGACAAATATAATTCTGAAACTTGCGTGTAGACACTAAGACACCAATTTCCTATTTGGATTCAAATTTCCTGGACATGCTTTATGCACCTAGTCACGCTCCTAGTATCAGATCAGGACACAGGGGCTTATGGTAGAAACACTAGAGAACTATAAAACTTGGTTAAATGAGATCACAATTTCTTGTATCCTTCTTAAACATCAACTTATTGACTCTCAGAAATCAGAATGTGGCATAAGGTCTGATGTTGTGGTTTAGATATGGTTGGATATCAAAACTTCATGTATTATGTGGTGGCCCACAGAGGCTTCCTAGTGAGACCTTACTAAAGGTTAGAGAATCTGAGTTTGCTTTACCCAGCAGGGCTGCATAATGAGATTGTTTGGCCAGGGGCATGTTTACCAGGCGTTTGGAAAGGTCTATACTTGGCTGCACAGTGTGCTTTGATCTTGCAAGGGGTAAGTCTTTTGCCTCTCCCCTTGGCATATTATAAAAAGCCCTTTTAAATAAGCCTCTGGATACCTGGTTATCGACCTAGGGCTCTCCTGAAGCTATCCTGTGTCTCTGTCTTTCTTATCATCTCTTTCTATCTTTCTATCTAATCCTTCCTCATTCTTCATTCCTCCACCCAAGAGCACTTCAATAGGTGGGAATAGGTTGGAGCTGATTCCCACAAACTCCCACAGTATCAAAGCTTTGTTCCCCAGAGTAACATTGGGGTAAGAAATAAGAGGTGAATGATCTGTAAGATACAAGAACTATCTAGAGGTATTAACTCAGAGAGTCTCTACCCCAGTACAGGATTATGTACTATGAAAGAAAAAGCTTTCTTGTTTCATTGGAATTTTTACTTTAAAACTACAGTAACATTTTCCACATGCATTTGGAATAGTCATTGTTCATATTTAGAATAGTTCATGGCTATTTCAAATGGTTGTGATTTTTCTTGACCCCTCATATATTATCCTGACAAACTTTCAAGACTTTGATAACCAAAAATAAGATTTTTCAATGAATACATGCCACACTTCATATTTCATTTTGCTTCCCTTACTAATCTTTGTGTCTTTTTTCCTTTTTAAAAAATTGATTTCTTTATCATACTCTTGCATTATTTTTGAGACAGTATTTCATCCTGTGTCCAGAATATCTGATTGTTTTCTTTCACTTCTCAAGGACTGCAATTGCATGTATGTCTTACCATGTAAAGAATCCTTTATTCTTTCTTGAATCCTTTCTTTTCCTACACACACACACACACACACACACACACAAACTGCATCTTATAAAAAGAATAAAAAAGAAAACTGAATCAGTAAAGAATTGCTAGATAAGGCTGGAGATACGGCATGGTAGGCAAAATGCTTGCCATACACACAGCAGATCTGATTCCAGATGTCCATAAACCACATAGAGCCATATGAGGTAGCACACAAGTCTGAAATCACATCACTCCCATAACAAGATATCAGGTGCAGCCAGTAGTATCCCAGAAAGTTTATGGGCCAGAGAGCTGACTGTATGTGATAGTGAATAAAAGACTCTTTTTCAGAGAAGATGGAAAGTGAGGTTCAGCACTCAAGATTGTCCTATGACTTTACACACACACAGAAAGAGAGAGAGAGAGAGAGAGAGAGAGAGAGAGAGAGAGAGAGAGAGAGAGAGAGGGAGAATAGTCAGACAGACAGACAGATACTGAGACAGAGAGTAAGACAAAGCGAAAGAAGTTTTTGAGACATTGGATACTTTAATGAATAGTTGTAATTTTTATCAATCAACACAGTATATAAACTTAATTCACATTTTCTCCATAAAAATTTTACAAAAATTTGAAAATATTTATTTAAATTTTAAAAGAATTTCATATATGGTCAGACAAGAAAAGAATAATTTTAAGAGAAAATTAGACTTAAAAAGTGAAAATCTTCATAAATTACACACACACATACACATACACACACCCCCACACCCCCACACACAGCAGGGGTGTGAGAGTCTATTCTGGTGAGTTAGGAGAGGCTTTGAATGAAAGAAATGAAGACAGTATGATCTGCTTATTCTACTACTTTGTGCAAAGAAAGGTATTATAACTAGAATTTCTCATTGTAGTGAATGATACATTTATGAAATGCTTGTGCTATTGATTAGAGTTTATACATGTAATTTTTTTAAATAGGTAATGACACTGAATAACACTCCATAATGATTGGCTATTCCAACTATTTGCTAATCAGAAATGAAAATCTTAGACAAAGAAGAAACTTCCAACTTCCATTATAATAACCAGTGTTGTCTGTTTTTCTTCCTAGATGCTCCTTGAATAAATTCATATTTATGCTTTTGTATGTTCGTACATATCCAATATGCACCTGTATTGGTACCAATAGGTATATGACTGAATAGTCTAGCTAGAGAATTTGTATTTATATACAACATAGTATATTATCTCTTTTTTTGTTTTTGAGACATGGTTCCTCTGTGTAGCCCTGGATCTCCCTCTGTAGACCAGGCTGGCCTCAAACTCAGAGATTCACCTGTCTCTACCTCCTAAGTGCTAAGATTAGAGGTGTGCACCACCACCATCTGGCCAGTACAGTTTTTAAACACTGGGACATAACTATATTATGTTACTAATTTAATATATTATTTAGCTAATTACCTGATATAGAATACCTGAATCATTAAAACATGTTGACTATTTTAATTGATGGGCATTTTGAGTTTTCTAAAAATATGAAAGTAACATTTTAAAGGAAATGAGCAAATTGCTGTTAACATACACTATCAATTGGACCATACATTCCAAAAATATTTTTAAATTCTCATTACAGTTGGAGAATATACATCATCATTATATACATATACAAACATATATATATATATATTTGAATTTCTAATTTTCCGCCTCCCCCTTTTCACCCTTTGGGATTAGAAATCAAACTCAGGCTATAGGCATGTTAAGCATGTGCTCTACCACTAAGGTGTTCCTCAGCAAATGAATTTCTGGTTTTGAATTCCATATTCTAGCCTGTTTTTTAAATTGATTTTTTTGAAAACTCACCACCAAGTGATTATATTAGCCATAGCTTCAGAGCCAGAGAATTGAAATGCTCCAGTGATTCATGAGTAACAAGGGATGTAAAGAAATCATTCTCCTAGTATCAAGGATGCTGGATAAAAGCTTAGTTATTTGCAATGTTGATTCTGCTCTGAGACAGAGCAGCATATTCTGTTGAGTCCACTTTGTCATGTAAGTATCAATTTTATGTGAAACATATTGGGTCAAGTTTTTGAAAAATATTTTGACAATGTAATAGAAGTGGTACTTTGAATTTAAGATTTAAATTAGTATTATTTATCTCTAAAATGCTATTTCTCAATCTCAGTTGTATTTTTCACTTCTCCCTTTACAGTGTATAAGTAAAAGTGAAATTGTCCAAAGGCTAAGTTACTAACACTTCAATATGAACTAAGTTAAATATGAGGAACAAGAAATAATAAAATAAAAATATTACTCATCAAATATTTATAGTGTTTTTCCATAAACAATATACTCCAGGTAGCATGTCAGAATCAAAGAAACCAGTAAAAAAAATACAAAAGAAAACTGCTCCTTTATGAAGACATATTATGAATTAGTAGATATTATAAAAGACTAAAATACATAGTACATCAAATGATTATTATAGAGAAAATAGTACAGAGAAGGGAGTCTATGGATAATTAGCAGAGTACAGGTAAGGTATGTCATTTATAAATAGGCTGCTGTGCTGTGGGGTCATTTGTGCCCACCAACTTGGCTAATAGCTGGAATCTAGTGAGATTCATAGAAATGTGTTATTTGACTGGCTGTGTAATCAAGACAAATGAGTTCAGGAAGTAGTGTCACATTGGGACTTGGGATTAATGGAGGGTTTTTGGAAGAGGAGATGGTGGCCGAGATGAGAGGGAATATGAACCTGAAACAAAGCTGTAACTTCTGCTTTAGTGAGGAAAAGTTTGTTCCTACGATTAGAAATATAACCAGAAAATGAATAATTAATACAGACTGGAATGGGCTGTAATGTGAAAGGACAAGATAAAGAAAGACCATCAAACTCACAAAAGGAAAAAGGGGTGATAAAAGCTGTGCTCAAAGTGTTGGCCTGGAAGAAATGTCTTGCAGAGAGTACCAAAGAGCGAATACACATATCAAAGTGAATGAATGAAATGAAAAAGAAAAAGGTGGTCTAATCATTAAGATCTTATTTCAAGATTGCTGTTTTCCTGGGAATTTACTTGTGGTGGTCTATGTGTTGCTTCACATGCTGACTCAGTGCTGTATGGGAATGGTCATTAATGAGTAAACAAGATATCGACAGCAGCTTCAGTACCTTTCTCAAGTAAAAAGCAGGTGTAAGTTAGCCTCTCTGGCAACACCATGTTTCTCATGTAAAATCTATAAGAATTCATACTCAAAAGATGGAAGACATTGGGGCTCTGTAGGTTGTTTGAACACCTTGGATCCGCACATAATTTTTCTTAAACTAGAAATGCTAGAGAATTTCCAGTTCACTGCTCCTTACATTTTCCTGGAAACTATCTTCTCTTAAAAAGTACTTTTCTGTAGGAAATTCCACTCAATTTGCTATGTCCAGTTCCTTGGACATACCTTACTCCTTTATCATTATTTGTAGTTATAGGTGCAAGTTAGACAATTGTTTGTACCATACAGGTAAAAATCAAAGAAAGTTGAATATGGATGAAGAGCAGTAACTAATTTTGGTGTGTGTAGCAGTGCAGACAGCCATATTTATATATGTTCATGAATATGCAGTTACTTATATAAAATACATTTTACCCATATAATGCATACACATATGCACTATATATGCATATATGTTATATAATGTGTTAATATCAAATAGTATAACAAAAATCATATATATATACATAGATATATAGATATATCATGCATATGTATGCTTTCTTTTGTCATTTTATATTTGTGCATGTTTTTTAATTGATTATTAACTTAGACACTTTCCAATCATGTTTACATTTTCAATAATAAAAATGTAAATTTGAAATATTTATATTATTGGACATAATTGCCTGGGTATATTATTTTATTTGTGCAATAAATTCAGTGTAAAATGTGCCTTTCATAATCTATAAACATTTTAAAAATTCTACATGTCAAGAATAAATTTATTACTAACTACTTTAAGAACTCATATCCTTAGAGACTTTATTTAGTATCTGTTTACCCCAATCTTCAAAGGTTTACTTTGGATTTATTATAGGGACTAGAAATAAGCTGAAATCAAGTATTCAGATTTGAAATTCAGCAAATGCAGAATTAAACTATTTGCTATACTCTACGAGATTTACTTGGAAGTTCACAGATGTATGTACACTTTAGCAAGACTGAAGTAGTGCACATGTAGAGGAAGTAGGCACAGGAAGTAGAAATCAAGTTGAAGGCTTTACTTGTTGGTTATGATAACTTGGATAAAAGACCATGTTAAAACTTCAGTATCCTACAACATATATTTAAAATAATTTTTAAGTCTGTTTCTGTTTTAGCTGTTTCCATAATACACCATCACAATAACAGGAAGTCACTTATGAATTAGAGAAAAATATGCGTTTCAGCTTGTTGGAAATACAGAGGCACATTAAATCCTTACTAGTAAAGGTGCAGTAAAAGACCCAGCCCTTGGGAAGGTGGCTCTGATAGAACTGCTTTGTCAGTTCATCTCAGTGAGAATCATGGATCAGTATTCATAACTTATGATCTGCTGGGGTGATGAACAGTGGACACAAACAGAATCAATATGTTATTGTAGACAAAAATGACTTAAATGTTTTGGAACAAAAACATGTCCTGGGAAGGGGCATTGACAATACTGGAGCTCTAGGTCTGATTTCAGCTTAGCTACAAACGGAAAAATAAATGATGTTTATTGAGTTAGTGGGTTCATCTTGAGCAAAGACTCAAACTGATAGGAGGGCATGAAAGACAAGCTATGTGTGTTTGGTTCGGAGAAAGGCGATTGTCATGACTAATACCCAGAAACAGAAGGCTGCTGGAAGCATCGCTAGGGCATAATTAACACAATAGAGAATGGGGCAGGAGGAAGCATCAATGGACAAGATAGTAATGAACATTTTAAAATAGCCACAGGACAGAGCTGTAGTCTGGCCCTCCAGTATGTGATCTCTCACTTCTTATGGTTATGATACCCTATCTGTAAGCAAGGTCTTTGCAAAAGTTGTTAAGTTAGAGGTCATGAGATGAGATGACACTGAGTTAACCAGTGTCTAATGATCAGTGACCAGAGAAGAACTTTGAGTCTCATGGGCCATGTGTATGATTTCAATCAACTTATTGAACTTTGGTAAAAATACTTATTTTGTGTATACATTAAGAAATATCACAACAAAATTTGTAATATATAAAGATAATCAATTATAATTCTTCATTATAGTAAGTATATAATAAGTAATCAATATTGATATTTCATTATGAAATCCTGCCTGAGCTTAATCAATTGCCAAAAATAAAATTTAAAATAAAATAAATAAGTGGTCACTGCTCTCAGTTTTCTGGGAATTAAAGAAAGGTCACATTTTAAAAATTATTTCATGCAGAGCACAGCGGCACATATTTGTAATACCACCAATTGGAAGCAAAGGCACAAAGCCTGTGAGTTCAGGGTCAAGCTGGATTACACCTGATCTCCTTATCTCAAAAATCAAAACGAAAACCAAAAAACAGTTAATGCATTATTTGTTTACTTAAGACATGTAACTTTTGGATATCCATCTTGTGTTGTGTATTAGCTTCATGCTGCAATGTTTTGGGAATGTATGTTGAAATCAATGATATATTCAAGGTATGTTGGTGACAAAAAGGACAGAATCATTAATCCTAATATGTTTTCAGCAAAAACCTCATTTGGGATAAAATAGAGATAAACACCTAAACTAGTCAGTTAAGGGTTCATCAGGATTTGTATTATGATGGTTCATGATGCTTCTGGTTTCATGACAGATAACTGATCTAAGTGAAATGGCTTGCTGCTGCCAGCACATCGCCAAAGGTGCTGTCTTTACAGACAGTGTGTACTTCCTCTGCATGCTTCTCTCCTCTTACAAAAATACCAGTTATCCTACAAGCTCTAGTTCAGTCACACATCCAATAGCAGAATGGATTCCACAGGCCTTTGCAAGGTAACTTTCAAGCACTTGCATAAACAAACCAACAATTGCTTTATGTCAGCTCTAATTGCCTACACACGTGTATCCTTTCTACACAAGCTTTTGCACTCCTGTTCGCACAGAGATCTGTTCCATTCTAATCACAGAAAACATTTCTGCTGAAGTACAATGACTGGAGAGTAATTTTTGTAGAGCAGCCTCCAAACCTGAATAAGAAGGCAACACAAGGGTAGCATGGTCATAATTTAAATACTAGTTATTATACATATGAGATTTAATTCCTCGTGAAGCTGAATATTCACAAGAATGACTGGGGATCCTAGAGTATGTGGACTATTTTTTGTTGTTGTTTTGTTTTTTGTTTTTTTGAGACAGGGTTTCTCTGTGTAGTTTTAGTGCTTGTCCTGGATCTCGCTCTGTAGACCAGGCTAGCCTCGAACTCACAGAGATCCACCTGGCTCTGCCTCCTGAGTGCTGCAATTAAAGACATGTGCCACCACCACCCGGCTGTGGAGTGTTTTACTACTCAGAAATAAAAAGCTATGAGATTCATCAAATGTAGTTACTATATAAACAAATACAGATTAAAAACATGATTTTAAAAAGTTATCTCACTTGTTTAGATATCATAGTTGTGTTGATACTTGGATAATTATCAAAGTGGTAATAGTAAAAAACATATAATTTTTCCCAAAGCCCGAGTAACAGCCATGTTTGTGAAAAATGACTTTCTTTAGAGATACAGTGTGGTTCTCCAATTCCTACATAACAGGAAGAGAGTTAAAGAATATATACATTATTTCTTGTATATATTCTCTGTATATAGCTTCTGACTTCATCTTATGTTTCTATTGGACAAAGTGACTGGAAGCTAATGAACAAGTACTCGAGAGCCCATGGCCACTATCATCCTGTTAGGTACATGACAGAGAGTGGTTTTGAATAAGGACACAATAAGGCCCAGCACACACAGAAAGTATTTATGTTTAAAATGAGGCTTTCCTTTCATTAGCTTTCCTTTGATTGGTAATTACAAAATTAAAACACTACATTAGTTTACTAATACTGATAGAATTCGCTTGGTTTAAAGTGTGGTTCATAGTGATTCTTAGATGGTTAAGGCCATTTTTTTCTTTTCTTTTCTTTTTCTTTTTTTAATTAAGAGATTTTCTATTCATTTTACATACCAACCACTGATTCCCCTGTCCTCCCTCCTCCCAACCCCAGGATTCCCCCCCCAACCCACCCCCCATTCCCACCTCCTCCAAGGCAAGTTCTCTCAAGGGGAGTCAGCAGAGCCTGTTACATTCAGTTGAGGCAGGTCCAAGCCCCTCCTCCCTGCATCAAGGCTGCACAAAGTGTTCCCCCATAGACACTAGGCTCCAAAAAGCCAGCTCATGCACTAGGAACAGGTCCAAATCCCACTGCCTGGGGGCCCCTAAACAGTTCAAGCTAAACAACTGTATTGCTTATCCAGAGGGTCTAGTCCAGTACCATGTGTGTTCCTCAGCAAGGAAAGAGATACCATGATAAATGAAGACACCATGGAAATAGGGAGAAGCAGAGTGTTAGGGAAGTTCCCAGGAATCCACAAGGATGACTCCACCATAGAATATTGGCAATAGTACAGAGGGTGCCGAGCTGGCCTACTGTGGTGATCAGATGGCTAAATACCCTAACTGTCATCATACAATCCTCATCCAGTGACTGAAGGAAGCAGATACAGAAATCCACGGCCAGGTCCTAGGCCGAGCTCCAGGAGTCCAATCGATAAGAGAAAGGAGGGATTCTTATGAGCAAGAGATCTCGAGACCATGATTGAAAAAAGTACAGAGACAACTAGCCAGACTAGCGGTTCAGGCCATTTATTAATTAATTAATAATTAATTAATTTTATTAATTAATTAAAAATTAATTAATTTTCTCTTTATTAAGAATTTTTTTTTTTTTGGTTTTTCGAGACAGGGTTTCTCTGTGTAGCTTTGCTCCTTTCCTAGATCTCTCTCTGTAGACCAGGCTGGCCTCGAACTCATAAAGATCTGCCTGGCACTGCTTCCCGAGTGCTGGGATTAAAGGCGTGTGCCACCGCCTCCCGGCTGGATGGCTCAGCCGTTAAAGGTTAGGCTCACAACCAAAAATAGAAGAAATTTTCTACTCACTCTACATACCACCCACAGATCCCACCTCCTCCCTCCTCCCATCTCCCAGCCCTCCCTCCCAAGCCACCCCACATCCCCACATCCCCCAAATCAAGGTCTCCCATGGGGAGTCAGCAGAGCCCGGCACATAGAGCCTTTGTCCAGTGACAGATGGAGTCAGATGCTGAGATCCCCGGCCAGGTGCCAGGCTGAGCTCTGGGAATCCAATAGATGAGAGAGAGGAGGGATTCTGCAGGCGGAGAACTTCGAGATCATGATGGGAAGAAGTGCAGAGATGACCGGCCACAGTATTGGAAGCCCATGAACTGTAGAGTAGTGGCCGCGAAGCCCCCGGGGGACTGGACTAGGCCCTCTGGATATGGAAGACAGTTGTTTGGTTAAGGCCATTTTAAGGGATCTAAAATGTAAAGACTGTTTCTCCAATGGTAGTAAGTCCTCATTGTCCTTGAGTTGGGTTGGCATTTGCACTGCCCCGGCAATGCCCTAGGTCAACGTCCTCACGATAAGCAAGGGCTTTTTAATTTGTTTGTTTGTTTTGTCCTTTTCTGGCTTGTTCATTTTTAGTTTTTTTCTTTCTTTCTGTTTTTGTAGTTGCTTGTGTATTCTCTAATGAGAGAGAGAGAAAAGATGTGGAATTTGGTAGGTAGTGAGGGGGGGAGGGTCTGAGAGGGCCTGGGGAAGGGAAAACAGTGATCAGAATATATTGTGTGAAAAATAATCTATTTTCAATTAAAAAAATAAGGTGAAAACAAACTTTCCCCAAAGATTTGTAGAGATATCAAAAGCCTCTCAAAATGCAGCTGATATCCTCACAAAGGTGCTGGTGTTTTGAACTCATAATGACCTCATTGGGTTAACTACTTAGAAGAATGTGTCAAGTTAAAATGGACACTATTGCTAAACAAATATTTGTAATATTGGATGAAATATATTTATTTTGATGATGAAAAATAAAACATAACAACCTTTATCAAAAAAACAATTTCTACATTTTGCTGTAGCATCAAATAATTATCAGAACACTTATTTCATTTCTACAACTACATATCTGTGTGAAGCCAGACTTTGTTCCTATGACTCAACCAAGACAGAATATTAAGAGTACCCAATATGTCATTTAAAAAGCCAATAGCAGATTTTCAAATGTGACAATGTAACATGCAACTTAACAAAACAATTTTTTGAAAAATAGCTTTTGCATTAAATTATAATTTTCATGAAAATATTTATTCATATTAGCATGTGATGGTTCTTAGATATATTAATATATAACATATTTACTTAAATTCCAATATTATATTAAGACATACAAATGATATAACAATGCTTCTTCAGAATCCTCAACACATTTAAGAAAATATAAAAGGAAATGGAAGTCATTGTATTTTAGTCATAATGCTAAGATTTTCTGCAACTTCTAATTAAAATTATTATTAGTGTTTGTTTAAAAATAATACTGTGATAATTTCCTACTTTGTACATTCCAAACATATTACATTTTATAACATACAAAAGGAAAAATACAATTTTAGTATGAAAGTCTAGGGGTTTTGAGAACATTGCATAAACTCAAATGTTAAATTAAGCTGTTTTCATTAAAGAAAGCTAGATAATAATTGATATGTGCTGTAAATAGCTTGGCATATAAAACCTAGCATTTATTCAAATAAATAGCCCACCACACAGTTTATGAGCATTATAATTAAGAAGTCATTAAGCCATAAAATATTTTCTTAAATTATCACACATTATAAGTAAGTCCTTCTTATTTTACAATTTATGAGCATTTTAGAAACCTACATGGGGGAACTTTTCCCAAAGACTCTAAAGAATGATTACTAATCTCAAACTTCTACATCTTGTAAAGATAAGATATCATAGAGTTTATACATGTCTAATTGGTAAGAATCAATTCCAGATAACTAAATTCTAGAAAGTAACTTGAGATTATTTTATACATTTATAAGATCAGTCAATAAGATCACACAAATGTATTATCACAAGCCATATTTATCACCTCATATTCTGAAACAAATGCCTTTAAGCATCATGGTCTAAGATTTCATAATTCATCTTATTTTCATGCCCAGATTATATTAGCATCCATTAATTTTCTAGGGAGAAAATAATTGCTATCTGCCTTACATTATTAGTCAGAGACTGAGGGCTTGTGGTTTTCAAACAAATTATATGTGAGACCCATATATATATATATGATTTTATATATATGATTTTTTAGTTACAGTGAATATCAAATGAAGCAATGAATGTAAGCATGACAATAGGATAAGGTCATTAAACATAGGCTACTTAGCTATGTGACTGGCCATATTAGAAATTCAGAAATTGAACCTTAAAAGAAAAAACAATTCAAAGACCCACATTGCACATTGGAATTTGAATTCAAGCAAAGTGACTGACCAAAATGTCTGATTTTACACTACAAATCACAAATCTCCAGGATATCATACTGATACAGGAGAGGGGACTCTTTCAAAACCAAAGGGGCAAGTTTCAGCAGAATAATAACAACAACAATAATAATGTATTTAATTTTTCCCATGTAACTCCCTCTACTCACTGACTCTTCTCCTAGATGAATTACGTTCTGAACCCAAATTGCATCAGACAAATGAATCCATTCTTATGGAAACTCCTACCTATCCCCAGAACTGACCCTTGAGAGGTCTATCATAGTCAGTGTCTCATGATCACTGGGAAGCAGGTGACACCCTTTTATTGGGGTTACTGGAGTATATGCCACAGGCCTGATAGTCGTTATATCATTTACTGTAAGGAAGCATGCTGTTCTCCTTAATTGTGAATAAAAAGGGAAAACAGACCTGATAACCAGTAAAAGGACCATGTATCTGCTGACATCTTTCATTATTGCCCTAGTTTCAATTTTGTCAAAGTAATCCGTTCTTCATCCATCTTTCAAAACTTATTTCAGGAAAAATTTACCTCGTTGTACTAAAATGTATTACTTAGAATGACCAAGGAGTGTAAGGGAGAGAATGTTCTCACGTGGGGGGAGCTAATCAGAATCTCTCCTGAGAATGACTGAAGTGATGCTGGGACACAGGCTGACGGGATGCGGGGTGATTGAAACAGAAGTAGCAGTGATGTCCTTTAAAATACAAGATGAACTGGCAGTGACGTCAAAACCTAAGGTGGAGCAAATGACAGAGTTATTTCAATCAGCCATTGAATGTTCCCAGGACCAAGGGGATCGTAAGGAGACAGTATTCACTTGGAAGCTGTTAATCTGAATCCGGTGCCTAACAAAGGCTGAAGTATCCAGTTTCATTTAAATAAACAGATGATAGAAATGTGTATACAGGGATTGAATATAGAAGACAGTCTATATTCTCATATTGCTATACTTATCAACATCTAAAACAAGTAACTGAATGTAAAAGACTAGTGGATATGAGGAAAGTTAAAGCCAAAAGAACAAATCAAACAAAACTTTACATTTTTATTTTCCTGGGTTTATTTCATGTAGTTTAGACTTCAAGGTGGAGTGCTTCAAATCAGACTGCAGAAAGGAAAAAATGGCCTCAAATTGCAGATGTTCCCTGGACCCATGACAACCTCAGGTACATGCTTGATTCAAAGAGCCAATGCCAACCTTTAATACTGCAGAATGGCTACTCTGTTCTCACTGACCTTGCCATTTCAAAACTCTTCATTTTAAAACCCAAGACATTGATTTAAGATAAAATGCATTATTTTCAAAGATCACTGCTATAAACACTATCTGACTCAATTTTTTTTTATTTTCCAGATACTGCTAGTTCTTCAGAGAAAGCATTTCAATATTCTTTGACATTTCAATCTGAACAATGTTTATTTTTAAAAAATAGAACTCTGGCCAATAGCAGTATGTTCAAGAAGATAGATTGGACGTGCTTTCCCTTATTTCTTCTTCTGGATAAAATAAAAATTCTTGGACATTATATAAAAGAAATACAATAATATTCAGAAAGCTAAAGATGAGGTCAAATGGATCAGTGGCTTCTCCAATGCAAGAAAAGTGGAAGAACGACAGGTAGGTGGTGTGAGTTTCCTCAGCTTGTTTCCTTTCAGCCTCATACATTCTATACATGAAGATTAAGAAGGTGACAACCTGGAAACATGAAACGAAGTAGAAAGTAAAAAACAGCAAAGAAAAGAAAGAGTTCTTGCAAAAGCTTTAGGCCATTACCCTATCACTCCAGTGTAAAATCACAGGGACCCACCTCATTGCTGCAGCAATGTTGAGAGCTCAGCCCAGATCCCGGCTACCCCAGACTAATGAGACCATCAACGTGGTGCCTGCTGAGTGATGTCAGACGAGGCTAAATATAGACACAGAGCTTACCCAGAGCAGAAAATGTCTCTCTCTCATGCCCTACTCTCTCTGTCCCCCTCCTCTGCTTCTCTGGATTCTCGCAATGACAGAAAGATTGAGGACTCTCCGCTTTCCACCTCAGGATTGAGTCTGAGTAAAGTCAGGTAAATCCAGACCTTATTCCACTATCCAGCTGTACAAAAGTCACCTCTCAGGTGAAAATCAAGGTTGAAGGGAGCAGAGGACATTCCTCGTCTGGCAGATAGTTTCAAAGGAAGACAGTTGGAACCACACTTTTATAAAATCATAATCCCCATGTCCAGGTTTCAATTGAAAATAAGTTCTCATGCCAAGAACCAGGAATAAAAGAGCCCAAAGAAGAAATCACTAAATCAAGAAGGTTTAATTTAGTCTTCTCCAGGGATAAACCCCCTAAGTGGCTATCTAAACTAATTGGACAGCCCTGAAATCATATACATATAAGCATTTTTAAGAATCAGCAGATTGCCACTCCATCCCTGTTCCAGCTGGACCATCCCGTTCCCTTATGTTTTCATCCCCCAACCCCTATCCTCCATTGCCCACCCCTCATCCCCAATTTACTCATGGAGATCTCATCTATTTCCCTTTCCCAGGACAATCCATGCATCCCTCTTTGGGTCATCCTTGTTAGCTAGATTCTCTGGAGTTGTGGGTTGTAGTCTGGTTATCCTTTGCTTTACATCTAGCATCCACTTATGAGTGAGTACATTGAGGCAGGGGGAGGGGTATGGACTTGCCTCTACTGGATGTGCTTCCCCATGGAAGGCCTTGCCTTCTTTTGGGGAAGAGTGTGGGGTGGGTTGGGAGGGGGAGGCTGGGGGGGCAGGAGGAGGGAAGAGGGAAATCTTTGGTGTGTAAAATGAATGGAAATTGTTTTAATAAAAAAAGAATCAGCAGATTATCTTTAGATATGTATCAATACATGTATTTAGTAATAATAATAAAGAAACAAAAAACATTTATTAATTAGACAGGGGGTAAGGAGGGGCATTGGAAGGGTTGGAGGGAGGGCATATAAGAGGAATCTGAGGAGAATAGGGAAGAAGGGAAATGATGTAATTTTACTTTCACTAAGTGGTGTGTTTTGTTAGTTTCTTTTTTTTAAGGAGCAACGAGCAAGCCTTAAATGTAAAGCATAGTAATAGCTAAATGTACCCCAAATTGTCAAAAACTCTGTTTCTATAAATTGTAAAAATGTCAAAAATTCTTATTTTAATGAGTTCCATGGAGGGAGGGGTGGAGAAAAATGCTAGTGTGGAATCTTATAAAATATTACTCAGAAAAATATAAGGAAATAGAAACCCAGCTGCAATGAGGGTAGTTAAGACTACCTCAATGAAAGTTTAATTTTCCTAATGGAGGGGATTTGAGTGACTTTCAGGTTTTGGAAACCTAAAAAACTACTATAAACATACTTATCCCGAAACTTACAGGGACATAACCATCCACTTCTTTGTATGAATAACAAAGTGAATGATTTCTGAATTGCATGACAAGAGTACTTTTAGTTTTATAAGACACTGCTGAATTATCACACAAAAGCTTTATGAGTAATATGTGTGTGTGCAGTGTTATGTGTGAAGGTACATATATTGCACACTTGCAGAGGCCAGAGGACAATGTAAGAGTCAGTTTTGACTTCCACATTGTTTGTGAGGCAAGGTCTTTTATTTGCCTCTGTGCTGTAACTTCTACCCAGGGAGATTCTCCAGTCTCCACCTCCCGTGTATCCATAGGTGTGGTGAGATTTTAGTTGCACATCACTGTGTCTGGCATTCTGTGGTTGCCGAGTTCACACATGTTTAGGAAGCATTTTTACTCTTTAAGTTACCTCCCTTGACCACAAAATTAAATTTTTTTTTGTGGAGAAAACCTTAAATATTTCACTTATTTTTTATTCAAATTCATTTTTAAATGGTTCTTTTTTTAAAATTACTCATTCTTCTGCTGGAAGCATTCAATAACTCCTTTCTGATATTTATTCTTGCAAGGTTCTTAAAGGCAAATCACATGAAGTCATGGGGTCTATACTTGAGTGAATTTTCCTGGAAATTACAGCTTTCTGGGTTTTTTGTACCTGTCTTCCAGCAATTTAGTGATTGTAGTTGAGCATTCCCTCACCTAATATTGGTTCTGCAGAGATCCTGCTCTACTGTGTTGACATGGTCTGTATCTTCCCACTTATCTCCTTATTTTCCACAACAGTGGTCTGCGCTTGCCCCTCACTTCACTCGTGGACTTCAGAGGAGCTTTTAGTTTTCCATGTGTTCAGCTTTTTCATTCAGGAAAGAGTCCTGCCTTACAGTCTCTTTATACAAGGATTCGGAACTCCTGTATTCTTTTTGGAGAGCTCACAGAAGAGATGACCAATTGAGTAGTATCCTGATCATCAAAACAACCTCAATTAATTTAAAGGAACTGTAGTTTTAGAGAACAATGTAGTATTCCTTAAAATAAGTGAGAGATAGGTGGAAATGAATAATTGAGGTTACAGGAAATCTTAAACACCTATACACAGAATAGTACACATATGAAATCATGCATGGATCAGAGGACCCCAACCCAAAGAAATCTAACTGACTGGGGCAAATTTGAAAACATAATATCAGACTTTTGGAGAAACAGCTAACATGATGTCTACATTCATACATCTATAAGAGAAGAGGGGGATCGCCAGTTATCTAAGTTTCCACACTAATAGCTTACAAAATAGAGAAAAAAATCCCCAAATACTGTGAAATAGAAGTGAAAGAGAGGAAAGAAAATAAGAGGGAATGGGAAAGGAGACAAGCGGGGGGGGGGGGGGGG
>CABHPP010159303.1:265-35557 GCA_902168425.1 Peromyscus attwateri | reverse complement strand
ACAGGAACTTAGGAGAAGAGAAATAGGAATTATGTCAGGTAAACATGTGCTCTGCATAAAATGCAGAGTGGAAAAACCGAAGCAGGCAGAGAAGATGAATGAGAGAGACTAAAAACTCGTATGTCTATATTGGGAAGGAGCAGCAGAGGACAATAAGAGATTAAAGAAGGTGTGATGTCAGGGGCGGATAAGCATTTATTTTTGGCTCAAATTTTAATCTTGCTCTCATATCATAACAATTACATTTTTACACTGAGTTGTAAACATTCTCATTTGTTGGGCTTGTGAGTCAGCTCAGCATGTAGACAGTTGCCACCAAGTATAGTGACTGGAGTTTGATTCTCATAATCCATAGTAGAAGGCAAAATCCAACTTCCACACATTTTCTCTGATGTCTCTACATAGGCCATAGCATGGCAATGCCAACACACACACACACACACACACACACACACACACACACACACACACGAAAATAAATGTTAAAGAATCCCACTGTGTGGTGATATTTTGTTTGTAATCTAACAAATAACATTTGCCTGAAGATCCGAGGACAAAGCCAGTCACTACACTAAACTTAAGGGCCAGGCAGTGGTAGCACACACCTTTAATCCTAGGACTCTGGAGGCAGAGATCCATCTGGATCTCTGTGAGTTCAAAGCCACCCTGGACTACACAAGGTTTATCCAGTAAAAGAGAAATAGAGCTAGGCAGTGGTGGCACATACCTTTAATCCTGTATTTGGGAGTCACATGCCTTTAATCCCAGCATTATGAAGGTTGAGGCATGAAGGGATATGGCTAGGCAGAGAAAGGAATATAAGGCGGCTGGAGGCCCAAGTTAGGTACCCCTTCGACTGAGGACTCAGAAGCATTCAGTCTGAGGATTCGTGGAGACAGGATCTTGCCTCCCTTTTGGCCTGAGGATTCGGTAGTGGTGAGCAGTTTCTCTAGTGGCTTGTTCCTTTGTCTCTCTGATCTTTCAGCATTTACCCTAATATCTGGCTCTGGGTTTTTATTGTAAGACTAATTAGGATTAATGCAATACCATTGATCTACATTTATATAGTGTAATTTAATGTTTTCATCATACAAATTTCCTAAGTACTCAGGGTATATACAAAGCCATGCTGTGAATTGTTTGCTGAAAATTCAACAGATAATTGTTACAATTGGCCATTTCTATGAAATATTAATTTTAATATAATAGCAATATATTTTGTTAAAGAGAGACCATTTTAAGGTCTTTGTGGGTTTCCGTTTTTTGATTGAGGTGAAAGGAAAATGTTAGAGTGAGATTCACACAACTTGAGAAGTATGTTTCCTCTTCAGAAATAATGCTAAATGATGAAAATGACATACAGAATTTTAAATTAGGCAAGGGAATTCACACTTGAGGCTGTCATTTCAGATTAGGTGTTATATTATCTTTTTCAGGGCCAGGCAGGAGTCTTCTGATGTGTTACTGTTGAGAATCTGTGAGAGCATTTGCCTTTCATCAAGAAAAGAAATATGGATTTTCTGCCTGTCTCCTTTTCCAGCGGTACATTTATACTTTTATACCTCTGCACCTGACACGATCCAGGTGATTTCCTGTTCTCACTCACAGCTCCGTTCCTGGCTGTTACCCTGCTCAGTGAGTAGCTCAATCGCATGCACTCTGACAAGGGTATCGCCTTGACTTCTATATTTCTGTCCTTTGAGCTAATCCTTTGCAAAGGTAGGCACCTACATGGGACTGAAGGGGACAGGATGACATCAGTAACCTTCACTCTTCTTCCTCTGTTCTGTGTGGCTCTTGTGGCTGTGACTTCAAGTCCTCTGTGCTTTACATCGGGCTGAATAGGTTCTTCTCCAAGATTCAAGGTTCAGCCTGGAAAGGGAGCTGTTTACTCCTAGGCATCATCCCTCCCCCTCTGTCCTTTGCTCTAAACATTTCCTACTATCCTCTACTTCCCTTCTGTCAATCTCTTAGTTTGACTGCAGTTTCTTATCAGTATTACCTCCGGCTTGCTTTTGTATTTCTGTAATTTCCTAGGTTGAAGTCTCTATGTTGAAACACATGGCATGAACTGTGTTTCTGACTAGAGCTTCCTGGAAAAAAAATGTAGTTCAGCTAACTGCAGGGATGTATTTCACTGTTTCAAGACAATGATGTGATTATTCCTTTATGAATCCCCCCATGACTATTTTTCTTACACGTATTCCATTAAGATGTAAGTTGTTATACATACACAAAACTCAATACCACTGCAATGTATTTTAACTTTGCAGCTGTTTTCATCTACTTCAATATCACTGGCATATAATATAATCTTGTCAATGGTATATCAAATTTAGTTGGTAGACTAATATGCTTCTAAAACATGACTTAAGAAACAAGCTAGCCTACATTATGGCTGGTTGGTACATTTAAAAACAGGTTAATTATAGAATTAAATATGAAAAAAATGCTGAAATAATTCAGACCTTAAATTCCTGATTTTAAATCCTGAGATTTTACTGTACTATACTGCACATCTCCACATATTTTGTTACATGAAATGATGAAATATTTGCAACAATTTACTTTTTAACAAACTAGAACACTTAATACTATGTTAGCACCTTTATGACTTTCATGCCATTGGGGCTTTTCTATTTAATAGGAACTAAATTTGAATGTTTAAATACAGGTTTACACTTAGCCACCAACTAGAACCACCCTGAATATAGTTATTTATATTCAAGTGAGTAGCCGCTTCTGGAAGTCACTGCGAACAGTAGAGAAGGTAATTCAAGAATCCTTCTTGATATAAGCCTAGCGATAGCTAAATCAGCCACAGGTGTCCATGCTTCTTCTGATCCTTGATCAGACTAAGCTGAACTTTCTACACAAAAGCTCAGAATGCAATATCCTTACAAGCTTGGTTGCTTCCTCTAAGCAGTGAGTGTTAAGCCTACTGATTCACAGTCATGTCTGGATATAAAGTGGAGTCTCATCCAGTCCTGTGAGCTACTCATGTATTGAAATTGTTTGTGAACAATATATTATCTCCCATTATACCAATCTGTGAAATAATTTATCACAAAGCTTTACCTGATTACTATTTTCCTTGCTAGGATATGAATTCCATGAGATGAAGGATCTCATTGTGTTTCTTCACTATTGTTGGATTATCAAGTAAAATACCACAGGACTTGCAGTAGGTATTGAAATTTATGAAATGACTATGACCTATGAATCATCATATGAACATGAATGAGATGCACCTTATGTATTATGGAATGAAAATTAGGCAGAGATAAATAAGAAACTATACTTTTCACATATGCTCTGTCTAAATATATCAATAGGAACATTATGATTCAATACATAGAGATTATTATACCAAGCCTTATCCTGTTGGGAAATTCATCATATAGCTATTAAGCTCAATTTTTTAACAATTATAAAATATTCTTTAAAGTATTAAAACTCAGATAGTATACTATAAATACAAACCAGAGTGACAGCACATTACCCTATCCCTCCTTAAGCCAATGACATAAATGCGTATTTCCTCTATGTTATATGCTAAAGCTATTAAATAAGACTTGGTAGTGTTTGAATATTAAGGTCTGAGAAAACGTCATCAAAAAATGAGAAGATGCTCATTACTTACTGGAAGATAGTGCACAAGACTGCAGTGTGTTCTACTCTTCCATTTTGCTTAAATTTCCTATTTTTAAAATGGGATCTCCACTGTACTCTTCCTTAAATAGTGCCCCCTACTGGATATGTTTGAAAGGTCTTTGAGTTCCCAGTGTTGGGAGAAGGGGATTCTTGAAGCTCATGTCTTTCTCTATTCCTTCTGCACTCTTAAAAAAAACTGTCACAGTAGAGGGGTGGTGGAAGGAAAGTTATTTAAGGATAAATGATGATATGATTAAATGGATGAGGGGAGAGAATGAGAATATTACTTTAGAAGTTGATTGTAATTCACTTTCCCCCCATTCCCCAATTTCCTCTTCTATTTCAGAAGCCCATCTGGACTTCAGCTAATAGATACAAAAAAACAAAAACAAAAGCAAAAGTTAGAAATACAGAGAATGACATTGGAATCAGTCAGACATAGTGGAGTTATGCAGATTGTGCAAAGCAATTTGTCACAAGGGAGTTACTCTCTAGACTTTCTACTCCAGTACTGAAGCATTAACTTCAGAACATTTAATCAGCTTTAGGACCACAAGACTTCTTGTAAATGAAAAGAACTGATCAGATCTCATCTGACATCCTACACAGAACTGCCTCATCTAGAAGTTGTTCTCTACACATCGTTCCTTCACACATCCCACTACAAGTGTCCAACTGGTCAGAGCAAAGATCTCCAGCTCTTATAATCCTCTGTATGGCAACATCAGTATCATTACCTACGGTCCCTTCATCTCTATATCTGTGTATCTATACACATCTTCTGATGCATATGCTTCTGAATACATGTCCTCTCCACTCTTTGTCACTTTGGCAAGGGTGGATTACTTTTCTAGATAAATGAATTTGTGTTCCATTTACATTTAAAACTCTTCAGCCATAACTCACTGACTCTGTTGCTCATAGGCTCTGGGATGTCAATGTTTACTCTCTTCTGTTCTATTCCTACAATATTCCTTAGGTTTCCTGAACCACCATTTCTTGTTTCTGAGTATTCCATGCTTTTGTCTAGTTTCAGTTTTTAAAGTTTCTAGTATTCAGCTATCTAATTAAGATTCCAGATTGTTCCCTGGTTAAGTCTTTTCATGGTTTCTCTTTAAAGAAATTTTCCAAAATAAAGCTATAGCTCCATGGCAAAGTCCTTACCTTTAACATAAGAGACCATGGATTCAATTTCTAGCATTCTATTTTTCCTCTTACTTTTTTATATGCACATTTGTACATTTTCTTTTAGAAAACTTTGTTATTAAAAGAAGCACACCAAAATTAACCAGACTGAATACCTATATACCTCATGAACTTCACTATAGAATTCTAGCTGCGCCTTTTTTTAATGTCTGCCTTGTCAACTAGCTTCACTTCCCTCAGTCCATTCCTATTTTATGTATAGAGCACAAAGGAGAGTACTTAGAGTATAGTCTCAGCAAGCACCCTCAAAAATTAACTATACTAGCAATACAAGGTATAAAAACTGAATTAAAAAATGAATTTATATATTTATTTAGTTTCCATCCTGGCTGCAGTTTCCCTTCCCTCCTCTCATCCTAGTCCCCCCAACCTCCCTTCTGCCTTTCCCATCCACTCCTCCTCCATTTCTATTCAGTGAAGAGCAGGACTCCCATGGATATCAACAAAACATGGCCTATCAAGTTGTAGTGAGTCTAAGAACATCCCCTTGTATTAAGGCTGGGCAAGGCAACACATTATGAGGAAGACCTTCACCAACCCCACATCCAACAGAGGGCTGATTTCCAAAATATATAAAGAACTCAAGAAACTAGATATCAACAAACCAAATAGTTCAGTTAAAAACTAGGCTACAGATCTAAACAGAATTCTCAACAGAAGATTCTCAAATGGCAGATAAACAATTAAGGAAATGTTCAACATCCTTATCTATCAGGGAAATGCCAATCAAAACAACTCTAAGATTTCATCTTACACCTGTCAGAATAGCCAAGATAAAAAACACAAGTGACAGCTCATGCTAGAGAGGAGGTGAAGCAAGGGGAACACTCCTCCATTGCTGGTGGGAGTGCAAACTTGCACAGGCACTTGGGAATTCAGTGTGGCAGTTTCTCCGAAAGCAGGGAATCAATCTACCACAAGACCTAGCTATACCATTCCTGGGCATATACCCAAAGGATGCTCAATCATCTACGAGGACACTTGCTCAACTCTTTTCATGGCAGCTTTATTTGTAATATCCAGAATCTGAAAACAACCTATATGACCCTCAAATGATGACTTCATAAACAAAATGTGGTGCATTTACATAGTAGAGTATTAGCTGAAAAAAAAAGACACCAGGAAATTTGAAGGCAAATGAATGGAACTAGAAATCATTCTGACTGAGGTAACCCAGACCAAGAACGACAAACATGGTATGAACACACTTGTAGCTAGATATGAGCTGTAAAATAAAGGGTAACTACAACCCACAGACACAGAGAGACTAGGTAAAAAGGAGGGTTTGTAGCGGGGGCAATGGCCAGACCTCCCTGGGAAGGGCAAATAGAAGAGATTTCTTGAGTGGACTGAGGGCAGGTGGGGATGGGAACATGAGTGATCAGGTTGTGGGGGAGGGCAAGGACATCACAAGAAAACACACAGAATCAACTAACCTGGGCTCAAAGGGAATCACAGAAAATGAACCAACAACCAGGGAGCCTGCATGGGACTGACCTCGGACCTTTGCACATATGTTACCATTGTGTAGCTTGGTCTTAATATGGGACTCCTAACAATGGAAACAGGGGCTATCTCTGACTCTAAAATCCAAATTTCAAAGTTATCTCTTCTTTGAAGATTCTGTTACTATTGGAGGCCCTACCTTTTTCTCTCTCAACCCATGTAACCAAAATGAGGTTAGAAATTCTATTATATGCAGCTTATATATGTAGAGTGAACATTAATTTCTCTCCAATCCATTTTGATCAGTTAAGAAACACATTGCTTTGTTAACTGGGAAAGTCCACTTAGAAATTAAGAACGCTGAAAAATAGTTTTCTTAAAAATGTCCTACACACTACCGTATATGACCTATTAGAATTTTAGACAAGAATATTATTAAACTCTAGTTTGCATAAAGTTACCATATCCATACTACATTAATTATATTAATAAAATGGTTGTCAATTAACACATCCTTACTATCACATGTGGGTCAATGTTTTTTTCTAATATCATTTTGTAATATATAATAAATATGAGTGTAGGAGACCTTTGATTAAATCCTTCCTCAAATATTATATAAATGACATATTGCTGTGTGTTTATGGCTACACATATGTAGGTATATAGTGCATATATATATATATATATATATACACACACATGTATGTAGGTAGGTAGATAGATGATAGATACATAGACACATAGATAGATAGATAGATAGATAGATAGATACATATATACATACATACATACATAGGCATATAGATGGATAGATAGATAGATAGATAGATAGATAGATAGATAGATAGATAGATCATAGATACATAGACACATAATAGACACATACAATAAGTAGGAGGGAAAAAAGAGTCTCTGAATGATTTTATAAACTGAGTGAAATGAATGAACAGATAAAACTTCATTGATACTTTAAGTCTATTATTTTCATAATTCTAAAATGTAAAGCCAACTTCTATTGCTCCAACAATATCAAAAAGGAAAGAAATGGCTGATTTTCAATGATCCAAATGGATCTCGAAGTATAAATATACTATTTCAAAATGTGCATAAAGAAAAAAGTATTTGGGGCCATGTGTTTTACTCTAAATAACCCAAATATAAAAGGTTTATTTTTTCAAGAGCTTCAGTCAAATTTGTGGCCAAACTGAACATCACTCTCTCCAAGAAGAGCATTAAACAGCTACAAATCATTAGTTGTTAATCTTTACCATAGTTCTCCATTTTCCTTCCGTGCTTCTCTGCTTTCTGACAACTTAAATGTCACTTTAAAGAAACAAAAGTCGGAAGCTTTGTGTTCTCTAAAACAGGAATGATGCCAGGGGGAGCAATTACTTTGGAAAGCTAAAGATCATCAGGGTTCTAAACCATTACATCGTATAGTTAGAATCCTGTGATTGTTGAACAAACTGATGCTCTTTATTTTTTGCCATTCTTTAGGTTTATTTTTAATTAGTAACAGTCATCTGATAATACCCATTAGACGATAATAAGAATATTCTCTTTTAAAAATAACCCTACTAGGCTTAAACAGCTCAGCCCCTCAGATACTATCCTTGTGCTCTTCCATGCAATGTGCTAAGTCCAGCCATGCTTCACTTCTGAGACTGGGCAAGATCATGGTGGTATAGCCACAGGCTTTACCTGGGATCTTAAAAAACTAAAACTGCAAGAGTTCTTGTATAAATGCTGCCATGAAAACCATTTCTTTTTGTCATAAGACACAATACACATTAGCATTTTCTGACTCAGGAATTTCTGAAGGTCATGTCATGTACAATTTAGAAAACTCTTGGCTCATTACCCAAAATGCCTAATAACACTGAAACCAAGATTCAGTTTGTAATGGCATAACCACAGGGAGATCAAGAATGTAATAAGCTGCTTCCTATATTGGGTGAAGTCTAAGCTCATATAAGAATAATTATGCATTTATTAACTATTCCCTCGTAACTCTAAACATACTCGGAGTATGGAACCTGTCTATTACATAATAGTAGAAAACTGAATGTGCTCTATCCAATAAAGTATCTATCCATATAGATAATACTCAAAATATTTATTTCATCTATACAGACATACACACGCATGTATATTTAGTGTTAATCATTGGCAAAACATTCCAAACATGGATGTTTCATAGTTTGAAGGTTTCATGTCAATAAAGAAGTCCATTGGTTGAAGGCCTGACCATAAAGTACTGGTGCATTGGAAAACTGAAGACATTTTAAGAGGCAGGATTCTGCAAGACGTCCTTAATTTTTGGATGCCTGTCCTTGAAGGGAATTGTGGGAGCATGTCTTCCTTTTTCTCTTATTTCCTGGCTGAGAATGTCACCAGTTATTTCTGGCACATTTTTTTTTTCTCTTACAATATTGCTGTACTGCCAAAGTCCCAAGGCAGATGTCTCACCCACAGTCTTGGACTGAATCCTCTGTAATGTGAGCCCAAACAGACATGTTATTCTAATCAAATGCCATCAAGGGTTATTTTATAGTAACCGATAGATAACTAACTAATACAATGTAGCACTCTCGAATTGGGCTCTGTTTTCAGTTCAAACACTACCTAACATTCCTAAGCACAGGTCTCATGAGACCTAGGCAGATGGATCTCTAAGTTCTAGACCAGGTTGGTCTACACTGGGAGTCCCAGGACAGCCAGAGCTACGTAATAGAGAGATACTCTCCCAGAAAATACCAAACCAAAAATATAAATTAAAAAACAAATTCCCAAGTGCCTTGAAGGAGAGAAAATCAGCAAGTGTTCTTATCATTCAGTAAGTCCGTTTGAAAGCCAAAGAAGCTGGATGATAGGTAGGAGATGCCAACAATAAGAGAATAAAAAGAAAGAACACGGTGCCACAGTGCATACTTCCCAAATATAGGTACATGCGTATTTTTTTCATGACTGTGTCCTTGACATCTTTGACACCCTTGACACCAAACCTATGTTGCAGTTAGAACTGACCTTCAGACACAAGTTAAGCCAGGTTTGGCTGAGCATGGTTGTAATTCAAGCACTCAGGGGTAGGAGAAAGATCAGAAGATGAAGGTCAGTTTAGGCTACCTATCCTACTGTATCTCAATCTCTTCATACACATTAACATAAAAGTGATTTTCTGGTGGATAAAACACAGTAAGCAAATAAAAAATATGTGTTTTACTCTACCACAAAGTTCTAATGGACAAAGAGGGCAGTGATGTCAATGGGTCCTTATACCTGAACTTAAATTCTATCATGTGATAATCATCCTTTGTAACATTCAATCTTTAAAAACCTTAGGATTTTTTTTCTCTTAGAAACAGCAAACAAAGAACAAAATACAAATGATTAATGTTTTCATGCTTTGTTTCTTGAAATTTAAAACCTTTCTTGCTTTTATGCCTTTTGTTATTTTTGCAAGAGCAGTTTTTTTCTTATTTTCCTTTAAGATTCTTATCAAAATAAATTTTTGTGATGGAGTCTATAATAATCTTGTTCAGGCCAAAGTCTATCTTAGGAATAAGTATTTTTGTTATGTTCTCTCTTTCTTTCTCCTCTCTCTCTCTCTCTCTCTCTCTCTCTCTCTCTCTCTCTCTCTCTCCCTATTTCTCTCCCTTGCTAGGACTTGAATCTAGGACTTGATAGGCATGTGTTCAGTGCTGGACTGTATTCCTGACCTCTAAAGTATTTGTCTTATTAATGTTGAAATCATTGATTCCTTAGAATTTGCTCAAACTGGGAACTGTTACATGTTCTAAAAATAATACCTGATCTGCTCTCTCTACTTTTCTGACCAGTATAATTCTCTTCTGAAGTTCTATAAGAGCATTACAGCGAGCTAACCAAGAGTCTGAACCACAGTTAATGTGATTGTGTGTGTGTGTGTGTGTGTGTGTGTGTCTGTCTGTCTGTCTGTCTGTGTCTGTGTTGTGTATGTGTGCTCATCATGCATTAGTGGTATGTGTGAGTGTGGGGGGGTATGAATATGTATGAGTATGTGAGTGTAAGTGTGTGTTAGAAATCATTCATAGGAGACTAGAATACTTGCCTATATTGGTCTCTGTCTATCCTTCCTGAACTTTACACCTTTGCAGGAAAAGCACATTAAATCAATGAACACACTATCAAGCCTTACACTGGTTCCTGATTCTGTGGTTTTAGTTTTTGTCTAACTTTTGCTTAAGTCATACCCTGTGAGGATAAATTATTTTGATTTTTATACATTTTGAAGAAGTTCACCACATGACAATGTTTAAGATATTTATTTAATGTAAGATAAATGTTTGTAATTTAGAACTATGAGAGTATAAAGAAAGAACAAAACTTAAAAGTATACATATATGTGTATACTAAAATATTCTAACAACATTTTAGAGGCTGGACATAAAGCTCAGCATTCACACCTATCATGTCTTGGATGCAATACCTAGTGCTGGAGAGGGAGAGAGCGAGAGAGCGAGAGAGCGAGAGAGCGAGAGAGCGAGAGAGAGAGAGAAGAAACTAAGCAAAAACACTGATAAACTTCTATATTAATAATTTCTAACACACACACTCATATGCACACCACTAATACACACACACATACACAGGCACACTCATCCATATAGATACAGACACAGACAGTAACACATGCATAACCAACACACACCCCCATACACACACACACACCCCCATACACACACACACACACACACACACACACACATACACACACACACAAACACACACACACACAAAGATATATATGGAGAGAGAGAACTTTATAATACAAACTGATTTCATATCATTAATGCAGGATCAGCTTTTTTCTATTCTTTATATATTTTATGAATTTGTGACTTTAAGGCCTCCATGTCTTAAAATTGAAGCGTCTCAGAAATGATTAGGATAATACCTCCCTGGAGAGTATTTTCTACTCATTTGCAGGGTTTCCATCTCTTGACCTTCTGACTGATGAAAGCCCCAAGTGAGGCCTGAGTGATTTTATCTTACATGCAGGAACCTGCCTTGGGAGATAATGGTGAAAGGTGGGGTGCAATCTTCATGAAATATGATTTTTTTATAATTTCAGTGAGTGTAAAAGAGATACACTTCATCAGTTCCTTGAATATTAATGCAAAGTACAACAGTAAAACAAGGCTCAAAAGTATTCATGATTCATTTTCAATCAGATAATTTACTCAATTACATAGTAATGGATAAATCTTCACATGAATTTAAAATCCACTTTAATGTTAAATAGAAATGAGTAAAGATGAGTGTGAGGACAACAGGGGAAATTTAAAACAGGCCACCTCAAAATTATAAACACAAGTACAAAATTCTAACCAGTTCATAACAAAGCAGAATGGCAAGTGTGACCAATGCAGCGTACCTAAGGGGAGGGAGTCAGTAAAGAAGTAGAGAACCATCTTACTTATTAAAACATTTGATGACACTCATTCTCATCAGCTACTAGGAAGCCCAGTTTGTAAATTTGTCACTGGAAGGTTTAACGTAATTGGCAACCTACTTTGAAATGATTGTTTCTGGAAATACTGATTAAAGTAGACATTTACAATTAGGAATGCACTTCAAGGAAATCACTGTTATTCATTTCATAGTTCCTTTAATAATATTTTTGAAAATTATGTTTAATGGAGTGCTTGAAGATTTAACAAAATCACCCTGCTACTTAATTTTTATTAATAGAAGATTGTTTTGTGATGCCCTGAAGTAGAAAATTTCTATAGTTTCAAAGAAATAACACTTGATGCATTCCTTCCTTTGACACTGGTGAAAAGGAAGAACATTAAATAATGCCTCATAAGTATTCACAGTCCATTTAAACAAAAATACACATTTAATTGTATAGTTTACATTATAATGGATATCTTCAAGTTAAATTTTCATCAAATACACATGTGCATGTCACACACTAGATAGACGTGTGTGTCACACATTAGAGAGACATGTGTTATGTCACATATTAAATAGACATGTACATGTCACAGTTTTTCTCAGCATATAAAGAAAAAAGTGACTGAAAACATATTTGAATAAATGACGTGTCTCTATCTCAAAATGGGAAGTAATTTGAATAATTAGTAAATATTTGAATAAAACAAATTGTCATAAACTCTAAAAGCAGCAAAGAACCACTAACAGGAAAATGTATGTAAAAATAAATGAATTATTTACCACCCAACAACGTTAAGTCCTGAACATTAGCTGACTTCTTTCATAAAATTCTTAGTTTCTCTGAATCTGACCCATACTTATCACTTTTAAATAGCAAAAGAAGAAACTGAATCTGTTAAATACATTTAATTAATTAACATATATTAGTTATTTATAGCAATATATTTTATTATATATAACTTACAGTGTATATTATTATGTTGTTAACACATATACATAATATATTATTTAACATATATATATATATATATACACAATCTACATGTTTTATTTAAATAATGAGTGAGAAAAGGCCATAAAATTTTAAAGACGCATCTATAAAACACTTCTAATATTTGACAGAAATATTTGCGGACCTTGCGTACACAGGTTCTCAGCTTACTGACAGTGTTCTGACCAGTGGGGTCAGAGGGATTGCAATTATTTTTGTGGCCATAAACTGCCCTTCTCTTGGCTGCTCTACTATAAACAATGCATACCATGACAATCACTTCCTTGTAGTGGAATTACAGAATTATGTTTAGTTTTTGTATATGGCTTTTAGAGAACTTTCAATTATGCTACTTAATTTTATGAAAAGAATGGGAAATTTCTCTTCATATTGTGATAGTTTCAGGAAGATAACAGAATGGCAGAAGTAAGCAGGGAACTGGCTTTTGACCTGGATCTTATGATCAACAAACATTCATAGTCACGCATGTACACATACCAACTTTTATACTAAACTGGTGTAAGATGGATATTTTCTGGGAGTTGTAACCTATTTAAAAACAGAATTAGAGTTGTGTGTGATAGGAGTTGGCAATGACTATCAATAACTGAGCAGAAGATTCTACTTAGGGTGTTATATCAGTGCAGAATTTATTATATATTTTTATGGGTGGCATACCTGCAGCATATATGTCTGTGTGTGTACATGTGCATACACTTGTATGTGGAGAACAGAAGTCAACTTCAGCTGTCTTTGTCAGTTACTCTGAAACCTAGTTTTTGAGATAGTGTCTATCACTGAGTCAGGAGTTTACTGATTTGTTAAGACTGACTGACCATGGTTTTACACGATTCTGTTTTCCAGATCTTAGAAATTACGATGAGAGCAAAAAGTTATTAATTCACCAATATCTTAATGCTAACCACAGGCATGCTTGACTCTACCACTTGGTACTACCTCTGAGGTATTGTAGCACGTATCTACCTGCGTTTCTGTTTTAATCACAGAACACTCTAAGAAACTCAGAAGTAGACCTACAACATGTCGTTTATAGTTCAATGAATGTTTAATAGCAATATTTGATATTACTGAATTCATAATGAGATTTTAAATGTGTGCAAAACATTTCAGATGCAAAAGAAGATGAAATGACAGATGATTGACAAGTGATCTCAAGTGATCAGATCTTTATTTGAGTTGTTATCCCAGAAAGATTATCAATAATCTTTCTTAGGATCATAAGTTCCAATAATGTCCTTGATCATCCTGATAATAATGGGGAAACTAAGGGAGATACTTTATTGAGCATATTTATTGACTAGAGGGGAGGGGAAGAAACATATTCTAAGGGACAGCTAAAGACAGGCAGGGAGGCTTTCAATCCCTTTAGCAACTGCAGGAAGGAAAAAGCGGGAAGACACAGCTGGAATATTGCATTCTTGAGGAGAGCCATCAAGCTTGCCCATGGTCAGTATGTGTGAGCAATGCCCATCGAACACAAAGCAACACTTGCCATTCTATTTCCTTATCATGTCCACGGCTGTGTCATCTTCCATTCTACATTTTGACTTGGGGTAGTTTTCCTTAAGTTGTACCACAGGTTTTTCCCTTCAATTCAGGAGTTTTATAATTTATATTAAAGGAAGTTTTTAAGATAGTTCGGGCAGGGGGAGCACTGTTCCCATGGAAAGGCACTGGCCATCTTGGCAACTGCACCAGAGAAATTATCAGTGAAAATCAGGTGTCACAGTGATGTTGATGTTCCATGTGGTACATTGGAAGCAAGCAGATGGCTCCAGAGGCCCTTTTTTCCTTCCCCTCCCCACCCCTGTCTGCTCTCCCTCACTACCAGCTCCAAACAGGAACTCCCCATCTTCTCATTGCTATAACTCACTGGTTCTCAGCCTGCAGGTATCAACCCCGCTGGGAGTCTCGTATCAAGTGTTTACATTGTGATTCATAACTAGCGAAGTTAGAGTTATGAAGTAGCAATGAAATAATTTTATGGTCGGGGGTCTCTACAACATGAGGAACTGTATTAAAGGGACACAGCATTATGAAGGGTGAGAACCACTGCTAACTGATAGACGGCTTAAGAATTAACTTCTGCAAATCTTCCATCCTTTTCAGTCATTGATCCTATTTTATCTTTAGCTAGTTGTAAGTATTTCAGTTGTATCCACTGGAAGACATCTTGTCACGTGGCAGTTCTGTTATATGTTCGTTGTTATACAACAAATCAGCAAAAGAAATGTTTTCAACTGTTTATTCCTTTCCTGGCTTATGTGCTACAAAAGGTATGAATTTTTAATTTGATTACTCCATTTTAACCAATTTCTTTTTTCCTCCAACATTCTACCAAAGATAGAGGAAACAAAACAAAAGAGAACCAAAGCCACTTTTTATGATGTCAGCACCAGTAAAAATCTAGGACCCAACTGTAATTATTGTTATTCACAATTACACATCGCTATTTACAACAGCATCTTTGCTTGCATATTGTCTCTTAGTAGCTCAGCTTTGGGTGACAACACACTTTAGTAGTCACTTTTATCTTGCTGTAATAAAATGACTGACAAAAACAATATACAGAAGTAAAGACTCATTTTATTCATAGTTTTTGGAGACACCATCCATCATGGCAAGAGAAATATGGTGGGGTAATTCCTGTCAGGGCAGTCAAGAAGCAGAGAGGAGCAGTCTGAAGGAATCTAAATGAGAGTAGGAACCAAGGACATGCTACCACGGAATTCCTTCAGCCAGCCCTAGTGGTGAAAGTATTAAGGCAACTCTATGTAGTTAAAAGGGAGGTTTATTTTGTGGGGCGTAGGTGCCTGCCAGTGGGGAAGGAGGAAGCAAAGGAAGGGAGGAAACAGTGCCAGGAGGTTAAGGGCTGAATGGGTAAGTGTTTGGTCCCCAGGATGGGGAGGAATTTTAAAGGACAGGAAAGAAGGAACAGGGAAGTGTGGTAAGTGCGGAAAGCTTGCCACAGCAGCCACAGAGGAGGCTGAGGGTGGAAGCCACTCAGGCCTTTGGAATTTGCCTCATGTGAGCGCCAGATATTGGTGGAAGTATTAAGGCAACTCTATGTAGTTAAAGTGGAGGTTTATTTTGTGGGGTAACTTACAAGTAAAGGGTTAGGTTACAGGATCCAGGAGAGGTGAAGTGTAGTCCAGTGGTGTTCTCTGGAGAACTCTGCTCAGTCTACATCCAGGCTCCACGATCCAGGAACCAAGAGAGCTGGCACATCTGGATTTCGGGTCTTAAGGGCTCCTCTCTCCTCCCTGCCTCATAGGCGTGACAGTAACCGGAAGCCTCAATGGGGGTAGTACTTTCAGGTCAAAGCTAGAACAGCTACCCACTACATCTAGCCTCCATGAACACCAATTTCATCACAATGCAATAGTCTGTTCAAAGTTTGTAATCTTTGGTAGATTAACACAGTTATTAGGCCAGATGCCTAGGGATCTAATTATCTCTAGAAACACCCTCACAGATACACATATAGTGTATTATATTATTCTCCTAGACATTTCACAATCCGTTCAAGTTCACAATCAAGATTAATCATCACCTGTGCATTCATTTTCACCTTTGTGTTGGTTGTATTATATTTCAGTTTTGTGTTTGTGTGTCTGTATTGCCCACATACCTAAGGTTTTCTTCAAAATACTTTTTTTTTTAATTACTTCTCATTGGTTCATTTTTCCACTTTCAGGTGCTTGACAAAAACTAAATTATCATCACCACCAAATTTTTGACCTTACAAATCCTTTTTCCTAACACAAGTGATCAGGTCTCACTAATTCAGAATAACCACAAAGTGTGTGTAAAATTGGCACACCAAATTATAAGAAGCCCTACTCCACCCAAGGCCTCAGTTGCTAAGTTCTGTTTGTACCAGGTTATTAAGTCTTATTCCCTCACCTCTGTGTGCATCCCTTTCTTCACTTCCTCTTTGTTAAGTTATTGTGATCACTTTATTACAACTCCATGGTTATGAAGGACTATTTATTTTTGTTCCACCTCTAATGAAATGGATTGTACATCTTTTTGAATCTGCTTTAGAGTACGCCTCTTAGAAATTGTGGCATTCTGTAAGATATATATAAATATATATATATATATATATATATATATATTGGTTTTGTCGAGACAGGGTTTCTCTGTGTAGCTTTGTGCCTTTCCTGGAACTCACTTGGTAGCCCAGGCTGGCCTCGAACTCACAGAGATCCGCCTGCCTCTGCCTCCCGAGTGCTGGGATTAAAGGCGTGCGCCACCACCGCCCAGCAAGATATTTTTTTGTAGCACGACTTTTTTTATTGAAAAGAAAATATTGTTTTTTATCATACATTATATTCTTTTTACAGTTTCCCATCCCTCAAACTTCACCAAGGACCTCCCCACATCCCTACACACATAAATCCACACTCTTTCTTTATCTTTCTCATTAGAATGCAAACAAGCATCTGAAGAAAAAAAAACTAAGATAAAATAAACACAAACAAATCAGACTAGGACAAAACAAATGGGGGTTGTGGGGGAGCCAAAGAGAAAGCACCAGAAACACATATAAAATGCTGAGACACAGGAGCCCAAACTGGGAGTGAAGGGTGGGCAATGGAATGTAGGGGATAGGGGATGAGAGCATAAGGGAATGGGATTCTCGAGCTGGAACAGGGATGGAGTGGGAAAACAATGAAAGAGATACCATGATAGAAGGAGATATCATGGAAATAGAAAGAAATCCATTGCTAGGGAAGTTGCCAGGAATCCTCAAGGATGACCCCAGCTTGAACTATTAGAAATAGTGGAGAGGGTGCCTAAATTGAACTGGCTTATCCAGTGATCAGATCAGTGAATACCCTAACTGGCATCACAGAGCATTTCTCCAATGACTGATGGTAGCAGATTTGAGATCCACAGACAAACACCAGACAGAGCTCCAGGAGTCCAGTCAAAGAGAGAGAAGAGGGATTTTATGAGCAAGTACAACAGGATTGTGATGGGGAAACCTGCAGAGACAACCAAACCTAAGTAGTGGGAACTCATGAGAGTTGGATCAATGTCTATGGACTGTGCCCTCTTCATGGTGAGACAATCATGTAGCTTGATCTGCTTGGGGGGGGGGGCTGGTGGTAGAATCAGAATCCATCCCTGGTGCATGAGTGGACTTTTTGAAGCCCACTACCAATGATGGGACACCTGGTGCAGCCTTGAGGCAGGGGGAAGGAAGACTTGCCTCTAGTAGATAGATGTGCCTCCCCATGGGAGGCCTTGCCTTCTTGTGGCAAGGCAGGGAGTGGGGGTGGGTTGGGAGGAGGAGGTTAGGGGGGGCGGGAGGAGGGAAGAGGGGGAATCTTTGATTGGTGTGTAAGATGAATGAAAAAAAGTCTTAAAAAAGAAATTAAAAAATGTGTTAGCAAATAACAGAGGTCTGTTATTGTAATAATGTACTCAATAATGCAGTCAGTTGACTAATAAATGAAATGAAATATGTATGAATGACAAAAGGCCATAGAAACAAAATAAATAAATAAATAAGTAAATAAATAAGTAAATAAATAAATAAATAAATAAATTAATTTTACCAAAAAAAAAAAAAAGATGCCGAGGCACACACATTTTGTTTAGTTCTTTGAAGTTTGGGAATGAATGCACCTTAAAATTAATAAAAAATCACTGTATTTTATTTCTTACCTATTCTTTCCATATTAAGTCATCCTGAAAAGGTGAGATAATATGAGGATGCTTCCTGTCAGAAGTCTAATATTCTCTGTGTAAACCTATGTCACGAAACTTATTTCACCCTTCTTTCATTTCCCTTCGTTTTGTCTCACCATCATCTTACAGGATCTTTTCAATGTTGCTACTTTTTCTTTACTGTGTATTCTCTTGAATTTTGTGGAAGAATATGAGGGTTGTCTCGAATTCCATGTCAGAATAGTAATTTTTCTCTATGTGTGGTTTATTCATCAAATCAATCCATGTATGTGTCTTTGGATTCTCTGACAAATATAATTCTGAAACTTGAGTGTAGACACTAAAACACCAATTTCCTATTTGGATTCAAATTTCCTGGACATGCTTTATGCACCTAGTCACGCTCCTAGTATCAGATCAGGACACAGGGGCTTATGGTAGAAACACTAGAGAACTATAAAACTTGGTTAAATGAGATCACAATTTCTTGTATCCTTCTTAAACATCAACTTATTGACTCTCAGAAATCAGAATGTGGCATAAGGTCTGATGTTGTGGTTTAGATATGGTTGGATATCAAAACTTCATGTATTATGTGGTGGCCCACAGAGGCTTCCTAGTGAGACCTTACTAAAGGTTAGAGAATCTGAGTTTGCTTTACCCAGCAGGGCTGCATAATGAGATTGTTTGGCCAGGGGCATGTTTACCAGGCGTTTGGAAAGGTCTATACTTGGCTGCACAGTGTGCTTTGATCTTGCAAGGGGTAAGTCTTTTGCCTCTCCCCTTAGCATATTATAAAAAGCCCTTTTAAATAAGCCTCTGGATACCTGGTTATCGACCTAGGGCCCTCCTGAAGCTATCCTGTGTCTCTGTCTTTCTTATCATCTCTTTCTATCTTTCTATCTAATCCTTCCTCATTCTTCATTCCTCCACCCAAGAGCACTTCAATAGGTGGGAATAGGTTGGAGCTGATTCCCACAAACTCCCACAGTATCAAAGCTTTGTTCCCCAGAGTAACATTGGGGTAAGAAATAAGAGGTGAATGATCTGTAAGATACAAGAACTATCTAGAGGTATTAACTCAGAGAGTCTCTACCCCAGTACAGGATTATGTACTATGAAAGAAAAAGCTTTCTTGTTTCATTGGAATTTTTACTTTAAAACTACAGTAACATTTTCCACATGCATTTGGAATAGTCATTGTTCATATTTAGAATAGTTCATGGCTATTTCAAATGGTTGTGATTTTTCTTGACCCCTCATATATTATCCTGGCAAACTTTCAAGACTTTGATAACCAAAAATAAGATTTTTCAATGAATACATGCCACACTTCATATTTCATTTTGCTTCCCTTACTAATCTTTGTGTCTTTTTTCCTTTTTAAAAAATTGATTTCTTTATCATACTCTTGCATTATTTTTGAGACAGTATTTCATCCTGTGTCCAGAATATCTGATTGTTTTCTTTCACTTCTCAAGGACTGCAATTGCATGTATGTCTTACCATGTAAAGAATCCTTTATTCTTTCTTGAATCCTTTCTTTTCCTACACACACACACACACACACACACACACAAACTGCATCTTATAAAAAGAATAAAAAAGAAAACTGAATCAGTAAAGAATTGCTAGATAAGGCTGGAGATACGGCATGGTAGGCAAAATGCTTGCCATACACACAGCAGATCTGATTCCAGATGTCCATAAACCACGTAGAGCCATATGAGGTAGCACACAAGTCTGAAATCACATCACTCCCATAACAAGATATCAGGTGCAGCCAGTAGTATCCCAGAAAGTTTATGGGCCAGAGAGCTGACTGTATGCGATAGTGAATAAAAGACTCTTTTTCAGAGAAGATGGAAAGTGAGGTTCAGCACTCAAGATTGTCCTATGACTTTACACACACACAGAAAGAGAGAGAGAGAGAGAGAGAGAGAGAGAGAGAGAGAGAGAGAGAGAGAGAGAGGGAGAATAGTCAGACAGACAGACAGATACTGAGACAGAGAGTAAGACAAAGCAAAAGAAGTTTTTGAGACATTGGATACTTTAATGAATAGTTGTAATTTTTATCAATCAACACAGTATATAAACTTAATTCACATTTTCTCCATAAAAATTTTACAAAAATTTGAAAATATTTATTTAAATTTTAAAAGAATTTCATATATGGTCAGACAAGAAAAGAATAATTTTAAGAGAAAATTAGACTTAAAAAGTGAAAATCTTCCATTCAAAGGGCCTAATCCAGTTGGGGGCCCCTCAGCCATTGGTTCACAGTTCATGTGTTTCTATTCGTTTGGCCATTTGTCCCTGTATTCCATCCATCCCTGGTCCCAACAACTCTTGATCACATAAACCCTCCTCCTTCTTGCCTATTGGACTCCCGGAGCTCATTGTAGTGAATGATACATTTATAAAATGCTTGTGCTATTGATTAGAGTTTATACATGTAATTTTTTTAAATAGGTAATGACACTGAATAACACTCCATAATGATTGGCTATTCCAACTATTTGCTAATCAGAAATGAAAATCTTAGACAAAGAAGAAACTTCCAACTTCCATTATAATAACCAGTGTTGTCTGTTTTTCTTCCTAGATGCTCCTTGAATAAATTCATGTTTATGCTTTTGTATGTTCGTACATATCCAATATGCACCTGTATTGGTACCAACAGGTATATGACTGAATAGTCTAGCTAGAGAATTTGTATTTATATACAACATAGTATATTATCTCTTTTTTTGTTTTTGAGACATGGTTCCTCTGTGTAGCCCTGGATCTCCCTCTGTAGACCAGGCTGGCCTCAAACTCAGAGATTCACCTGTCTCTACCTCCTAAGTGCTAAGATTAGAGGTGTGCACCACCACCATCTGGCCAGTACAGTTTTTAAACACTGGGACATAACTATATTATGTTACTAATTTAATATATTATTTAGCTAATTACCTGATATAGAATACCTGAATCATTAAAACATGTTGACTATTTTAATTGATGGGCATTTTGAGTTTTCTAAAAATATGAAAGTAACATTTTAAAGGAAATGAGCAAATTGCTGTTAACATACACTATCAATTGGACCATACATTCCAAAAATATTTTTAAATTCTCATTACAGTTGGAGAATATACATCATCATTATATACATATACAAACATATATATATATATATTTGAATTTCTAATTTTCCGCCTCCCCCTTTTCACCCTTTGGGATTAGAAATCAAACTCAGGCTATAGGCATGTTAAGCATGTGCTCTACCACTAAGGTGTTCCTTAGCAAATGAATTTCTGGTTTTGAATTCCATATTCTAGCCTGTTTTTTAAATTGATTTTTTTGAAAACTCACCACCAAGTGATTATATTAGCCATAGCTTCAGAGCCAGAGAATTGAAATGCTCCAGTGATTCATGAGTAACAAGGGATGTAAAGAAATCATTCTCCTAGTATCAAGGATGCTGGATAAAAGCTTAGTTATTTGCAATGTTGATTCTGCTCTGAGACAGAGCAGCATATTCTGTTGAGTCCACTTTGTCATGTAAGTATCAATTTTATGTGAAACATATTGGGTCAAGTTTTTGAAAAATATTTTGACAATGTAATAGAAGTGGTACTTTGAATTTAAGATTTAAATTAGTATTATTTATCTCTAAAATGCTATTTCTCAATCTCAGTTGTATTTTTCACTTCTCCCTTTACAGTGTATAAGTAAAAGTGAAATTGTCCAAAGGCTAAGTTACTAACACTTCAATATGAACTAAGTTAAATATGAGGAACAAGAAATAATAAAATAAAAATATTACTCATCAAATATTTATAGTGTTTTTCCATAAACAATATACTCCAGGTAGCATGTCAGAATCAAAGAAACCAGTAAAAAAAATACAAAAGAAAACTGCTCCTTTATGAAGACATATTATGAATTAGTAGATATTATAAAAGACTAAAATACATAGTACATCAAATGATTATTATAGAGAAAATAGTACAGAGAAGGGAGTCTATGGATAATTAGCAGAGTACAGGTAAGGTATGTCATTTATAAATAGGCTGCTGTGCTGTGGGGTCATTTGTGCCCACCAACTTGGCTAATAGCAGGAATCTAGTGAGATTCATAGAAATGTGTTATTTGCCTGGCTGTGTAATCAAGACAAATGAGTTCAGGAAGTAGTGTCACATTGGGACTTGGGATTAATGGAGGGTTTTTGGAAGAGGAGATGGTGGCCGAGATGAGAGGGAATATGAACCTGAAACAAAGCTGTAACTTCTGCTTTAGTGAGGAAAAGTTTGTTCCTACGATTAGAAATATAACCAGAAAATGAATAATTAATACAGACTGGAATGGGCTGTAATGTGAAAGGACAAGATAAAGAAAGACCATCAAACTCACAAAAGGAAAAAGGGGTGATAAAAGCTGTGCTCAAAGTGTTGGCCTGGAAGAAATGTCTTGCAGAGAGTACCAAAGAGCGAATACACATATCAAAGTGAATGAATGAAATGAAAAAGAAAAAGGTGGTCTAATCATTAAGATCTTATTTCAAGATTGCTGTTTTCCTGGGAATTTACTTGTGGTGGTCTATGTGTTGCTTCACATGCTGACTCAGTGCTGTATGGGAATGGTCATTAATGAGTAAACAAGATATCGACAGCAGCTTCAGTACCTTTCTCAAGTAAAAAGCAGGTGTAAGTTAGCCTCTCTGGCAACACCATGTTTCTCATGTAAAATCTATAAGAATTCATACTCAAAAGATGGAAGACATTGGGGCTCTGTAGGTTGTTTGAACACCTTGGATCCGCACATAATTTTTCTTAAACTAGAAATGCTAGAGAATTTCCAGTTCACTGCTCCTTACATTTTCCTGGAAACTATCTTCTCTTAAAAAGTACTTTTCTGTAGGAAATTCCACTCAATTTGCTATGTCCAGTTCCTTGGACATACCTTACTCCTTTATCATTATTTGTAGTTATAGGTGCAAGTTAGACAATTGTTTGTACCATACAGGTAAAAATCAAAGAAAGTTGAATATGGATGAAGAGCAGTAACTAATTTTGGTGTGTGTAGCAGTGCAGACAGCCATATTTATATATGTTCATGAATATGCAGTTACTTATATAAAATACATTTTACCCATATAATGCATACACATATGCACTATATATGCATATATGTTATATAATGTGTTAATATCAAATAGTATAACAAAAATCATATATATATACATAGATATATAGATATATCATGCATATGTATGCTTTCTTTTGTCATTTTATATTTGTGCATGTTTTTTAATTGATTATTAACTTAGACACTTTCCAATCATGTTTACATTTTCAATAATAAAAATGTAAATTTGAAATATTTATATTATTGGACATAATTGCTTGGGTATATTATTTTATTTGTGCAATAAATTCAGTGTAAAATGTGCCTTTCATAATCTATAAACATTTTAAAAATTCTACATGTCAAGAATAAATTTATTACTAACTACTTTAAGAACTCATATCCTTAGAGACTTTATTTAGTATCTGTTTACCCCAATCTTCAAAGGTTTACTTTGGATTTATTATAGGGACTAGAAATAAGCTGAAATCAAGTATTCAGATTTGAAATTCAGCAAATGCAGAATTAAACTATTTGCTATACTCTACGAGATTTACTTGGAAGTTCACAGATGTATGTACACTTTAGCAAGACTGAAGTAGTGCACATGTAGAGGAAGTAGGCACAGGAAGTAGAAATCAAGTTGAAGGCTTTACTTGTTGGTTATGATAACTTGGATAAAAGACCATGTTAAAACTTCAGTATCCTACAACATATATTTAAAATAATTTTTAAGTCTGTTTCTGTTTTAGCTGTTTCCATAATACACCATCACAATAACAGGAAGTCACTTATGAATTAGAGAAAAATATGCGTTTCAGCTTGTTGGAAATACAGAGGCACATTAAATCCTTACTAGTAAAGGTGCAGTAAAAGACCCAGCCCTTGGGAAGGTGGCTCTGATAGAACTGCTTTGTCAGTTCATCTCAGTGAGAATCATGGATCAGTATTCATAACTTATGATCTGCTGGGGTGATGAACAGTGGACACAAACAGAATCAATATGTTATTGTAGACAAAAATGACTTAAATGTTTTGGAACAAAAACATGTCCTGGGAAGGGGCATTGACAATACTGGAGCTCTAGGTCTGATTTCAGCTTAGCTACAAATGGAAAAATAAATGATGTTTATTGAGTTAGTGGGTTCATCTTGAGCAAAGACTCAAACTGATAGGAGGGCATGAAAGACAAGCTATGTGTGTTTGGTTCGGAGAAAGGCGATTGTCATGACTAATACCCAGAAACAGAAGGCTGCTGGAAGCATGGCTAGGGCATAATTAACACAATAGAGAATGGGGCAGGAGGAAGCATCAATGGACAAGATAGTAATGAACATTTTAAAATAGCCACAGGACAGAGCTGTAGTCTGGCCCTCCAGTATGTGATCTCTCACTTCTTATGGTTATGATACCCTATCTGTAAGCAAGGTCTTTGCAAAAGTTGTTAAGTTAGAGGTCATGAGATGAGATGACACTGAGTTAACCAGTGTCTAATGATCAGTGACCAGAGAAGAACTTTGAGTCTCATGGGCCATGTGTATGATTTCAATCAACTTATTGAACTTTGGTAAAAATACTTATTTTGTGTATACATTAAGAAATATCACAACAAAATTTGTAATATATAAAGATAATCAATTATAATTCTTCATTATAGTAAGTATATAATAAGTAATCAATATTGATATTTCATTATGAAATCCTGCCTGAGCTTAATCAATTGCCAAAAATAAAATTTAAAATAAAATAAATAAGTGGTCACTGCTCTCAGTTTTCTGGGAATTAAAGAAAGGTCACATTTTAAAAATTATTTCATGCAGAGCACAGCGGCACATATTTGTAATACCACCAATTGGAAGCAAAGGCACAAAGCCTGTGAGTTCAGGGTCAAGCTGGATTACACCTGATCTCCTTATCTCAAAAATCAAAACGAAAACCAAAAAACAGTTAATGCATTATTTGTTTACTTAAGACATGTAACTTTTGGATATCCATCTTGTGTTGTGTATTAGCTTCATGCTGCAATGTTTTGGGAATGTATGTTGAAATCAATGATATATTCAAGGTATGTTGGTGACAAGAAGGACAGAATCATTAATCCTAATATGTTTTCAGCAAAAACCTCATTTGGGATAAAATAGAGATAAACACCTAAACTAGTCAGTTAAGGGTTCATCAGGATTTGTATTATGATGGTTCATGATGCTTCTGGTTTCATGACAGATAACTGATCTAAGTGAAATGGCTTGCTGCTGCCAGCACATCGCCAAAGGTGCTGTCTTTACAGACAGTGTGTACTTCCTCTGCATGCTTCTCTCCTCTTACAAAAATACCAGTTATCCTACAAGCTCTAGTTCAGTCACACATCCAATAGCAGAATGGGTTCCACAGGCCTTTGCAAGGTAACTTTCAAGCACTTGCATAAACAAACCAACAATTGCTTTATGTCAGCTCTAATTGCCTACACACGTGTATCCTTTCTACACAAGCTTTTGCACTCCTGTTCGCACAGAGATCTGTTCCATTCTAATCACAGAAAACATTTCTGCTGAAGTACAATGACTGGAGAGTAATTTTTGTAGAGCAGCCTCCAAACCTGAATAAGAAGGCAACACAAGGGTAGCATGGTCATAATTTAAATACTAGTTATTATACATATGAGATTTAATTCCTCGTGAAGCTGAATATTCACAAGAATGACTGGGGATCCTAGAGTATGTGGACTATTTTTTGTTGTTGTTTTGTTTTTTGTTTTTTTGAGACAGGGTTTCTCTGTGTAGTTTTAGTGCTTGTCCTGGATCTCGCTCTGTAGACCAGGCTAGCCTCGAACTCACAGAGATCCACCTGGCTCTGCCTCCTGAGTGCTGCAATTAAAGACATGTGCCACCACCACCCGGCTGTGGAGTGTTTTACTACTCAGAAATAAAAAGCTATGAGATTCATCAAATGTAGTTACTATATAAACAAATACAGATTAAAAACATGATTTTAAAAAGTTATCTCACTTGTTTAGATATCATAGTTGTGTTGATACTTGGATAATTATCAAAGTGGTAATAGTAAAAAACATATAATTTTTCCCAAAGCCCGAGTAACAGCCATGTTTGTGAAAAATGACTTTCTTTAGAGATACAGTGTGGTTCTCCAATTCCTACATAACAGGAAGAGAGTTAAAGAATATATACATTATTTCTTGTATATATTCTCTGTATATAGCTTCTGACTTCATCTTATGTTTCTATTGGACAAAGTGACTGGAAGCTAATGAACAAGTACTCGAGAGCCCATGGCCACTATCATCCTGTTAGGTACATGACAGAGAGTGGTTTTGAATAAGGACACAATAAGGCCCAGCACACACAGAAAGTATTTATGTTTAAAATGAGGCTTTCCTTTCATTAGCTTTCCTTTGATTGGTAATTACAAAATTAAAACACTACATTAGTTTACTAATACTGATAGAATTCGCTTGGTTTAAAGTGTGGTTCATAGTGATTCTTAGATGGTTAAGGCCATTTTTTTCTTTTCTTTTCTTTTTCTTTTTTTAATTAAGAGATTTTCTATTCATTTTACATACCAACCACTGATTCCCCTGTCCTCCCTCCTCCCAACCCCAGGATTCCCCCCCCAACCCACCCCCCATTCCCACCTCCTCCAAGGCAAGTTCTCTCAAGGGGAGTCAGCAGAGCCTGTTACATTCAGTTGAGGCAGGTCCAAGCCCCTCCTCCCTGCATCAAGGCTGCACAAAGTGTTCCCCCATAGACACTAGGCTCCAAAAAGCCAGCTCATGCACTAGGAACAGGTCCAAATCCCACTGCCTGGGGGCCCCTAAACAGTTCAAGCTAAACAACTGTATTGCTTATCCAGAGGGTCTAGTCCAGTACCATGTGTGTTCCTCAGCAAGGAAAGAGATACCATGATAAATGAAGACACCATGGAAATAGGGAGAAGCAGAGTGTTAGGGAAGTTCCCAGGAATCCACAAGGATGACTCCACCATAGAATATTGGCAATAGTACAGAGGGTGCCGAGCTGGCCTACTGTGGTGATCAGATGGCTAAATACCCTAACTGTCATCATACAATCCTCATCCAGTGACTGAAGGAAGCAGATACAGAAATCCACGGCCAGGTCCTAGGCCGAGCTCCAGGAGTCCAATCGATAAGAGAAAGGAGGGATTCTTATGAGCAAGAGATCTCGAGACCATGATTGAAAAAAGTACAGAGACAACTAGCCAGACTAGCGGTTCAGGCCATTTATTAATTAATTAATAATTAATTAATTTTATTAATTAATTAAAAATTAATTAATTTTCTCTTTATTAAGAATTTTTTTTTTTTTGGTTTTTCGAGACAGGGTTTCTCTGTGTAGCTTTGCTCCTTTCCTAGATCTCTCTCTGTAGACCAGGCTGGCCTCGAACTCATAAAGATCTTCCTGGCACTGCTTCCCGAGTGCTGGGATTAAAGGCGTGTGCCACCGCCTCCCGGCTGGATGGCTCAGCGGTTAAAGGTTAGGCTCACAACCAAAAATAGAAGAAATTTTCTACTCACTCTACATACCACCCACAGATCCCACCTCCTCCCTCCTCCCATCTCCCAGCCCTCCCTCCCAAGCCACCCCACATCCCCACATCCCCCAAATCAAGGTCTCCCATGGGGAGTCAGCAGAGCCCGGCACATAGAGCCTTTGTCCAGTGACAGATGGAGTCAGATGCTGAGATCCCCGGCCAGGTGCCAGGCTGAGCTCTGGGAATCCAATAGATGAGAGAGAGGAGGGATTCTGCAGGCGGAGAACTTCGAGATCATGATGGGAAGAAGTGCAGAGATGACCGGCCACAGTATTGGAAGCCCATGAACTGTAGAGTAGTGGCCGCGAAGCCCCCGGGGGACTGGACTAGGCCCTCTGGATATGGAAGACAGTTGTTTGGTTAAGGCCATTTTAAGGGATCTAAAATGTAAAGACTGTTTCTCCAATGGTAGTAAGTCCTCATTGTCCTTGAGTTGGGTTGGCATTTGCACTGCCCCGGCAATGCCCTAGGTCAACGTCCTCACGATAAGCAAGGGCTTTTTAATTTGTTTGTTTGTTTTGTCCTTTTCTGGCTTGTTCATTTTTAGTTTTTTTCTTTCTTTCTGTTTTTGTAGTTGCTTGTGTATTCTCTAATGAGAGAGAGAGAAAAGATGTGGAATTTGGTAGGTAGTGAGGGGGGGGAGGGTCTGAGAGGGCCTGGGGAAGGGAAAACAGTGATCAGAATATATTGTGTGAAAAATAATCTATTTTCAATTAAAAAAATAAGGTGAAAACAAACTTTCCCCAAAGATTTGTAGAGATATCAAAAGCCTCTCAAAATGCAGCTGATATCCTCACAAAGGTGCTGGTGTTTTGAACTCATAATGACCTCATTGGGTTAACTACTTAGAAGAATGTGTCAAGTTAAAATGGACACTATTGCTAAACAAATATTTGTAATATTGGATGAAATATATTTATTTTGATGATGAAAAATAAAGCATAACAACCTTTATCAAAAAAACAATTTCTACATTTTGCTGTAGCATCAAATAATTATCAGAACACTTATTTCATTTCTACAACTACATATCTGTGTGAAGCCAGACTTTGTTCCTATGACTCAACCAAGACAGAATATTAAGAGTACCCAATATGTCATTTAAAAACCAATAGCAGATTTTCAAATGTGACAATGTAACATGCAACTTAACAAAACAATTTTTTGAAAAATAGCTTTTGCATTAAATTATAATTTTCATGAAAATATTTATTCATATTAGCATGTGATGGTTCTTAGATATATTAATATATAACATATTTACTTAAATTCCAATATTATATTAAGACATACAAATGATATAACAATGCTTCTTCAGAATCCTCAACACATTTAAGAAAATATAAAAGGAAATGGAAGTCATTGTATTTTAGTCATAATGCTAAGATTTTCTGCAACTTCTAATTAAAATTATTATTAGTGTTTGTTTAAAAATAATACTGTGATAATTTCCTACTTTGTACATTCCAAACATATTACATTTTATAACATACAAAAGGAAAAATACAATTTTAGTATGAAAGTCTAGGGGTTTTGAGAACATTGCATAAACTCAAATGTTAAATTAAGCTGTTTTCATTAAAGAAAGCTAGATAATAATTGATATGTGCTGTAAATAGCTTGGCATATAAAACCTAGCATTTATTCAAATAAATAGCCCACCACACAGTTTATGAGCATTATAATTAAGAAGTCATTAAGCCATAAAATATTTTCTTAAATTATCACACATTATAAGTAAGTCCTTCTTATTTTACAATTTATGAGCATTTTAGAAACCTACATGGGGGAACTTTTCCCAAAGACTCTAAAGAATGATTACTAATCTCAAACTTCTACATCTTGTAAAGATAAGATATCATAGAGTTTATACATGTCTAATTGGTAAGAATCAATTCCAGATAACTAAATTCTAGAAAGTAACTTGAGATTATTTTATACATTTATAAGATCAGTCAATAAGATCACACAAATGTATTATCACAAGCCATATTTATCACCTCATATTCTGAAACAAATGCCTTTAAGCATCATGGTCTAAGATTTCATAATTCATCTTATTTTCATGCCCAGATTATATTAGCATCCATTAATTTTCTAGGGAGAAAATAATTGCTATCTGCCTTACATTATTAGTCAGAGACTGAGGGCTTGTGGTTTTCAAACAAATTATATGTGAGACCCATATATATATATATGATTTTATATATATGATTTTTTAGTTACAGTGAATATCAAATGAAGCAATGAATGTAAGCATGACAATAGGATAAGGTCATTAAACATAGGCTACTTAGCTATGTGACTGGCCATATTAGAAATTCAGAAATTGAACCTTAAAAGAAAAAACAATTCAAAGACCCACATTGCACATTGGAATTTGAATTCAAGCAAAGTGACTGACCAAAATGTCTGATTTTACACTACAAATCACAAATCTCCAGGATATCATACTGATACAGGAGAGGGGACTCTTTCAAAACCAAAGGGGCAAGTTTCAGCAGAATAATAACAACAACAATAATAATAATGTATTTAATTTTTCCCATGTAACTCCCTCTACTCACTGACTCTTCTCCTAGATGAATTACGTTCTGAACCCAAATTGCATCAGACAAATGAACCCCTTCTTATGGAAACTCCTACCTATCCCCAGAACTGACCCTTGAGAGGTCTATCATAGTCAGTGTCTCATGATCACTGGGAAGCAGGTGACACCCTTTTATTGGGGTTACTGGAGTATATGCCACAGGCCTGATAGTCGTTATATCATTTACTGTAAGGAAGCATGCTGTTCTCCTTAATTGTGAATAAAAAGGGAAAACAGAGCTGATAACCAGTAAAAGGACCATGTATCTGCTGACATCTTTCATTATTGCCCTAGTTTCAATTTTGTCAAAGTAATCCGTTCTTCATCCATCTTTCAATACTTATTTCAGGAAAAATTTACCTCGTTGTACTAAAATGTATTACTTAGAATGACCAAGGAGTGTAAGGGAGAGAATGTTCTCACGTGGGGGGAGCTAATCAGAATCTCTCCTGAGAATGACTGAAGTGATGCTGGGACACAGGCTGACGGGATGGGGAGTGATTGAAACAGAAGTAGCAGTGATGTCCTTTAAAATACAAGATGAACTGGCAGTGACGTCAAAACCTAAGGTGGAGCAAATGACAGAGTTATTTCAATCAGCCATTGAATGTTCCCAGGACCAAGGGGATCGTAAGGAGACAGTATTCACTTGGAAGCTGTTAATCTGAATCCGGTGCCTAACAAAGGCTGAAGTATCCAGTTTCATCTAAATAAACAGATGATAGAAATGTGTATACAGGGATTGAAGAAGACAGTCTATATTCTCATATTGCTATACTTATCAACATCTAAAACAAGTAACTGAATGTAAAAGACTAGTGGATATGAGGAAAGTTAAAGCCAAAAGAACAAATCAAACAAAACTTTACATTTTTATTTTCCTGGGTTTATTTCATGTAGTTTAGACTTCAAGGTGGAGTGCTTCAAATCAGACTGCAGAAAGGAAAAAATGGCCTCAAATTGCAGATGTTCCCTGGACCCATGACAACCTCAGGTACATGCTTGATTCAAAGAGCCAATGCCAACCTTTAATACTGCAGAATGGCTACTCTGTTCTCACTGACCTTGCCATTTCAAAACTCTTCATTTTAAAACCCAAGACATTGATTTAAGATAAAATGCATTATTTTCAAAGATCACTGCTATAAACACTATCTGACTCAATTTTTTTTTTATTTTCCAGATACTGCTAGTTCTTCAGAGAAAGCATTTCAATATTCTTTGACATTTCAATCTGAACAATGTTTATTTTTAAAAAATAGAACTCTGGCCAATAGCAGTATGTTCAAGAAGATAGATTGGACGTGCTTTCCCTTATTTCTTCTTCTGGATAAAATAAAAATTCTTGGACATTATATAAAAGAAATACAATAATATTCAGAAAGCTAAAGATGAGGTCAAATGGATCAGTGGCTTCTCCAATGCAAGAAAAGTGGAAGAACGACAGGTAGGTGGTGTGAGTTTCCTCAGCTTGTTTCCTTTCAGCCTCATACATTCTATACATGAAGATTAAGAAGGTGACAACCTGGAAACATGAAACGAAGTAGAAAGTAAAAAACAGCAAAGAAAAGAAAGAGTTCTTGCAAAAGCTTTAGGCCATTACCCTATCACTCCAGTGTAAAATCACAGGGACCCACCTCATTGCTGCAGCAATGTTGAGAGCTCAGCCCAGATCCCGGCTACCCCAGACTAATGAGACCATCAACGTGGTGCCTGCTGAGTGATGTCAGACAAGGCTAAATATAGACACAGAGCTTACCCAGAGCAGAAAATGTCTCTCTCTCATGCCCTACTCTCTCTGTCCCCCTCCTCTGCTTCTCTGGATTCTCGCAATGACAGAAAGATTGAGGACTCTCCGCTTTCCACCTCAGGATTGAGTCTGAGTAAAGTCAGGTAAATCCAGACCTTATTCCACTATCCAGCTGTACAAAAGTCACCTCTCAGGTGAAAATCAAGGTTGAAGGGAGCAGAGGACATTCCTCGTCTGGCAGATAGTTTCAAAGGAAGACAGTTGGAACCACACTTTTATAAAATCATAATCCCCATGTCCAGGTTTCAATTGAAAATAAGTTCTCATGCCAAGAACCAGGAATAAAAGAGCCCAAAGAAGAAATCACTAAATCAAGAAGGTTTAATTTAGTCTTCTCCAGGGATAAACCCCCTAAGTGGCTATCTAAACTAATTGGACAGCCCTGAAATCATATACATATAAGCATTTTTAAGAATCAGCAGATTGCCACTCCATCCCTGTTCCAGCTGGACCATCCCGTTCCCTTATGTTTTCATCCCCCAACCCCTATCCTTCATTGCCCACCCCTCATCCCCAATTTACTCATGGAGATCTCATCTATTTCCCTTTCCCAGGACAATCCATGCATCCCTCTTTGGGTCATCCTTGTTAGCTAGATTCTCTGGAGTTGTGGGTTGTAGTCTGGTTATCCTTTGCTTTACATCTAGCATCCACTTATGAGTGAGTACATTGAGGCAGGGGGAGGGGTATGGACTTGCCTCTACTGGATGTGCTTCCCCATGGAAGGCCTTGCCTTCTTTTGGGGAAGAGTGTGGGGTGGGTTGGGAGGGGGAGGCTGGGGGGGCAGGAGGAGGGAAGAGGGAAATCTTTGGTGTGTAAAATGAATGGAAATTGTTTTAATAAAAAAAGAATCAGCAGATTATCTTTAGATATGTATCAATACATGTATTTAGTAATAATAATAAAGAAACAAAAAACATTTATTAATTAGACAGGGGGTAAGGAGGGGCATTGGAAGGGTTGGAGGGAGGGCATATAAGAGGAATCTGAGGAGAATAGGGAAGAAGGGAAATGATGTAATTTTACTTTCACTAAGTGGTGTGTTTTGTTAGTTTCTTTTTTTTAAGGAGCAACGAGCAAGCCTTAAATGTAAAGCATAGTAATAGCTAAATGTACCCCAAATTGTCAAAAACTCTGTTTCTATAAATTGTAAAAATGTCAAAAATTCTTATTTTAATGAGTTCCATGGAGGGAGGGGTGGAGAAAAATGCTAGTGTGGAATCTTATAAAATATCACTCAGAAAAATATAAGGAAATAGAAACCCAGCTGCAATGAGGGTAGTTAAGACTACCTCAATGAAAGTTTAATTTTCCTAATGGAGGGGATTTGAGTGACTTTCAGGTTTTGGAAACCTAAAAAACTACTATAAACATACTTATCCCGAAACTTACAGGGACATAACCATCCACTTCTTTGTATGAATAACAAAGTGAATGATTTCTGAATTGCATGACAAGAGTACTTTTAGTTTTATAAGACACTGCTGAATTATCACACAAAAGCTTTATGAGTAATATGTGTGTGTGCAGTGTTATGTGTGAAGGTACATATATTGCACACTTGCAGAGGCCAGAGGACAATGTAAGAGTCAGTTTTGACTTCCACATTGTTTGTGAGGCAAGGTCTTTTATTTGCCTCTGTGCTGTAACTTCTACCCAGGGAGATTCTCCAGTCTCCACCTCCCGTGTATCCATAGGTGTGGTGAGATTTTAGTTGCACATCACTGTGTCTGGCATTCTGTGGTTGCCGAGTTCACACATGTTTAGGAAGCATTTTTACTCTTTAAGTTACCTCCCTTGACCACAAAATTAAATTTTTTTTTGTGGAGAAAACCTTAAATATTTCACTTATTTTTTATTCAAATTCATTTTTAAATGGTTCTTTTTTTAAAATTACTCATTCTTCTGCTGGAAGCATTCAATAACTCCTTTCTGATATTTATTCTTGCAAGGTTCTTAAAGGCAAATCACATGAAGTCATGGGGTCTATACTTGAGTGAATTTTCCTGGAAATTACAGCTTTCTGGGTTTTTTGTACCTGTCTTCCAGCAATTTAGTGATTGTAGTTGAGCATTCCCTCACCTAATATTGGTTCTGCAGAGATCCTGCTCTACTGTGTTGACATGGTCTGTATCTTCCCACTTATCTCCTTATTTTCCACAACAGTGGTCTGCGCTTGCCCCTCACTTCACTCGTGGACTTCAGAGGAGCTTTTAGTTTTCCATGTGTTCAGCTTTTTCATTCAGGAAAGAGTCCTGCCTTACAGTCTCTTTATACAAGGATTCGGAACTCCTGTATTCTTTTTGGAGAGCTCACAGAAGAGATGACCAATTGAGTAGTATCCTGATCATCAAAACAACCTCAATTAATTTAAAGGAACTGTAGTTTTAGAGAACAATGTAGTATTCCTTAAAATAAGTGAGAGATAGGTGGAAATGAATAATTGAGGTTACAGGAAATCTTAAACACCTATACACAGAATAGTACACATATGAAATCATGCATGGATCAGAGGACCCCAACCCAAAGAAATCTAACTGACTGGGGCAAATTTGAAAACATAATATCAGACTTTTGGAGAAACAGCTAACATGATGTCTACATTCATACATCTATAAGAGAAGAGGGGGATCGCCAGTTATCTAAGTTTCCACACTAATAGCTTACAAAATAGAGAAAAAAATCCCCAAATACTGTGAAATAGAAGTGAAAGAGAGGAAAGAAAATAAGAGGGAATGGGAAAGGAGACAAGCGGGGGGGGGGGGGGGG